>BPLR01021237.1:0-27758 GCA_021605095.1 Caerostris extrusa | reverse complement strand
AAATAAATCAACCAATTATTCATGTTTAAATTTATATTTTAATAACTAGATTTGTAGGTAGGATGTAGTAGGTAGCTATAGCTAGTAGGTTTTGTTTTTTAATTGTTTAAAGAATATGCATAAATTCAAGATGTTGCTTATTATTTTTTGAAAGATTTTGCTTATTATTTTCTGAAAGATGTTTATTATTTTTCTAAAAAAATGTTACTTATTATTTTCTTCAGTAGCTGATAGTTAAATTTTTGAATGTATACATTACTTAAATTTATGCATTAATTATACATTTCTTAAACTGATATAAAAAACGCAATTTATTTTTTATCATTTAAAAACTCAGATTTCTATTTCTATCAACAGATTTAAAAACTCTGTATTTCTATTTTTTACAACTTTTATTCATGATATGTTTGCGTTTACAGCAATTTAAGCTAACTTTGATTATTAATCTTAATTTATTCAATTGCATAATATTAATTAAAATGCTGCATTAAATTTTGATTTGATAACATAATGTCTCAGGAAGATTGATGTAAAAATAACTTTAGCTTTAACATGTTAAAAACTTCATCTTTAAAGGGATACATCCTTGATGATTTATAAAGGAGTCTGAAAAAGACAGGCTTACAAATTTTTAGTAGTATAGATTTACGTAAAAAGTAACCTATATTTTAAGCGACTGTATTTTGAAAATAAGCAAAAATTGTCATCTTTAATCAGTAGCCTCCTTGATTCCTTATAAAAGACAAAGTCTATAGATTTATATATAAGAGCATATATACAGAGCCTATAGATTTATATAGTAGTACAAGTAGAGATTTCACGAAATGTATAACATTTACATGAATGGCAATTCTAACAATAAAATTTAAACCCTTTTGAACTGTAATTTTCGTAAAACACAATCAGACAGCATTTATTACACACAATTTACAACTTTTATTTAATTCAGTCAACTTTAAGAATAATATACCTACCATTTCCAAAAACAAGTCAAAAATTTCGTGAATCCATATTGCACTTGCCCACCGGACCGTAGTCACCCATGTTAAATACGAGATTTAGTGGGATCAACGGTCTCCGATGTGTCACTCCAGCGTGTCCTTTCTTTATAAGTCTTTCTTAATAACGCGGAGCTACTTGGCGCTATATCCCCCTACCCTATAAACCTTAGTCACTACACTGCACACGCCTCTAAAATTTCTACGAGAGTGACTTAACCCCTGATTTATGGGCAACTTGATATTTTCCTTCTCCGCTCTCTTTGCAAGGGGGGTTTTAGGGTACCAAATGTTGGTTATGAGCATTTTTTTTCTTCCTTCCTTTACTTGGGGTTAGTTTTTTGGATTTTTCTCGAGGGCTACATCAAACAATGGATGTGATCCCACCGGCAACATGTTTCTGGTTTGCTGTGGGTGTTGAAGGGATTAGGGTTGTTGTATGAATCTCTCCCCCTTTCATGGTTTTGTCGTTTACACAAACATCTGGTTTTGTCGTTCAGTTGTCAAAGGATATGGCTGCAATATTTAAGTAGAATATGTTTTAGATTTACTGTTCATGTTACAATATGAATGCCTTTTGTCATTGTTTTCTATTTTCACACACAAACATCTGGTTTTTGCTGTTTAATTAGGCATATAGGTACAATTATTTTGCGTAGAATATGTATTTGGTTTGCTGTTTTCTAAAAGGATTACTTTGTTGTAGGAATCTCTCCATTTCATTGTTTTGTCGTTTACACACGAACATCTGGTTTTGTTGTTCTATTGTCAAAGGATATGGCCTTATTTTTTTAAAGTAGAATAATTTTAGATTTGCTATTCGTATTACAGTATGTATATATTTCTGACGTTTTGTGTTCACACACATACATATATTTTGACATTTAATTAGGAATGTGGTGTGTGTGTGTGTGTGTACTTAGAAGATGTTTTGCTATCCTGTTGGTGTTGAGGAAGTAGGATGTTGTGTGAACCTCTTCCTTTCATGGTTATGTTGTTTACGCAAATATTTTACATCGTTTACACACATATATCTGATTTTGTTGTTCAAATGTGAAAAGGTATGGCTCATTTTTTAACATAGAATATGTTTTAGATTTGCTATTCAAATATTGCTTGTTACAGTATTTATATCTTATTGTGATAGTTTTCTATTTCCTGAATCTGCTTTTATTTCTTTTTTTTTTTTTTTTTTTTTTTTTTTGTCAATTAATTTAGGATATGATTAAATTTTTTACGTAGAATATCTTTTAGTTTGCTATTGGTTTTAAAGGATTAAGTTGGTGTGTGAATCTTAATTTCTTAGTTTTGACGTACGCACACATACATCTGATTTTGTCATTCAATTGTGAAAGGATGTGGTTACATTTTTTAACGTAGAATATGCTTTAGATTTGCTGTTCACGTTACAATTTGAATGCCTTATTGTCATTGTTTTTTTCGTTTAGACACATACATCTGTTTTGCCAATTGAATAAGTATATGGTTAAATGTTTTAACTTAGAATATGTTTTTGGTTTGCTGTTGTTGTTGAAGAATTAGGTTACAGTATGAATATCTACTTTTGTCATTTACACACATGCATCTAATTTTGTCCTTCAATTGTGAACGAATATGGTTAAATTTTTTTAACGTAAAATATGTTTTTATTGTTGTTGTTCGTGTTAAATATGAATGTCTTCTTGTCATAGATTTCTGTTTCACACACATACATCTGTTTTGTCATTTGAATAGGGATGTGACTAATTTTTTTCAGTTTAGAATATGTTTCTGGTTTGCTGTTGATGTTGAATGATTAGGTTGCTGCATGAATCTCTTCCTTTCATGTTTTAGTCGTTTACACACATACATCTCATTTGTCGTTCAATTATAAAAAGTATGGTTACATTTTTTAATGTAGAATATGTTTTTGATTTGCTGTTCGTGTTGCAGTAGAAATATTTTCTTGTGTCGTAGTTTTCTCGTACACATACATACATCTGTTTAATGATTTGATTAGGAATGTGGTTAATTTTTTTTTTAGCTTAGAATATGTTCTGATTTACTTTTGATGTCGAAGGATTAGATTACAGTATGAATATCTTCTTGTCATAGTTTTCTCGCTCACAAGTATACATCTGTTTTGTAATTCTAATTAAGGATATGATTATATTAACATTAAATTTCTGGTGTGCTGTTGGAGTTAAAGGATCAGGTTGTTATATGAATCTTTTCCTTCCATGGCTTTGTAGTTTAAAACATCTGATTTTGTCTTTCAAATGTGAAAGAATATGGACAAATTTTTACCATAGAATATGTTTTAGATTAGCTGTTCCTATCACAGTATGAATGACTCTGCTAAGTAGTTTCCTCGTTCACATGCATGAAACTTCTTTGTCATTTGATTAGGTATACGATTCATTTTTTTGAGTGTAGAATAGGTTTTTGGTTTGCTGCTGGTGTTGAAGGATTACATTGCTGTGTGAATCTCTTCCTTTCTTCATGGTTTTTGTCGTTTACACATACATTCTGATTTTGTCATTCAATTGTGAAAGGATGTGGTAACATTTTTTTAAGTATAATACGATTTAGATTTGCTGTTCTTGTTCATATGAATACCGTCTTGTCACAGTTTTCTAGTTCCCACGCATACATCTGTTTTGTTGTTTGATTAGGGGTATGGTTAATTTTTCTAGCGTATAATCTCTTCTTGTTCGTATTAAAAGGATTAGGTTGATAAAGGAATCTCGTTTTTGTCTTGGTATTGTTTTTCACTTACGTAGCGTTTCGATTGTTACAGAATGTGGTTGCAATTAACGTATAATATTTTTCGAGTTTTCTGTTAGCGTCGAAGGAATAGAACAGTGTATGAATTTCTACTTGTCATGGTGTTACAGTTACCACACACTAATAGTCACATGTTATTAGGTTGTGAAAGGGTATAGTTGTATTTTTTAAGTAGAACATGTTTTTCTTCGTAGCATGGAGACGATGTCTATAAAATGGTTAATCTATCGGCACGAATTTTCGAGCATAAAGAAATTTAACGAATAAAGATCCCGGAGAAAAAAAGAATGATAAATTTAATTACATTGAATTATTTAACTTGGCATACATCTTTTTCTTTTAGCACTGAGTACGGATATAGCTAGATTACCACATAATGTGTGTGTGTGTGTGTGTGTGTGTGTGTGTGTGTGTGTGTGTGTGTGTGTGTGTGTGTGTGTGTGTGTGTGTGTGTGTGTGTGTGTGTGTGTGGTGTGTGTGTGTGTGTGTGTGTGTGTGTGTGTGTGTGTGTGTGTGTGATCAACTACCAATGAAAAGAAGTGTGAGTTTTATTGCATCCAATAAAAGATGTTATCAATTCATTTATATACCTATGCCTTTATTGCTGTATAGCTTTTATCAAGAATAAAGGTTTTAAATAATGCACTGAAGTTTTTCTGAGTTACCAACGAAATTTTTTCATCATACTTCGTAAAAGAAAAGTGATACTAAACATTTTAATGTTAACCTTTAATATATCAACTTCATTTATTTTTTAAAAATATCATTTTCTTTAATCCCTTTATTATTTAATAAAAGATATTTATTAATTGTCAAATTAAGAGTGATATATTAACATGACATTATATAGTATGAAATTACATAGTAGAAAATATATATGTATAATTAATGTATTTTTCCGAAATAATGAGTATGCTTATAATAATCAAATTAATAAACAATTTCTAATGTACAATAAGAAAAAAAAATTATAATTTTTTTTTAAACTTATTTTTTATTTATAATAAATAAACAATTCTTTCTTTAGATGTTTTTTAGTTTAAAAAAAATGAAATAAAATATGGAAAATAATCAAACGATTTTTATATTAAAAAGATTTGCAAAGAATAAATCACTTTCAGATATATAAACATCAGTTTTTAACAAATTAAAATTTATTCATAAAAATATAAGTTTCAAAACTTATATTATTAATAATAGTTTATTATTATAATAACTTTTCAAAATCTATTAAAAAAGTATGTGCAAAAATTATAATCTATGAACAATTGTAATTGGAAAAAACTCCGTAACGGAAGAAAAAAATTTCATGGCTGAGTTTAACTTAAGTAAACATCTCGTTTAGAATAGAGCAGAAAATAACAAAAGAAGTAAAATTTTTTTTCCTTCATTAAAATTTTATTACTTTAAAAATCATTACACTAAAGAAAAACTTGGAAGTTGAATAATTAAATTCGGTTTTTACAGCTATTATGTTCTAGAATTTGCATATTAACGAATTATTTAAATAATTTAAAACATATAGACTCGTTTTGGAACACTTCGATACTGAAAATTCGTAACTTAAATCTTCATTTATAACTGGATAAATTAAATGCAATTAAATTTCTAGAAAAGCTTTTTTGTTGTTGTTCATTAAACAAGACTTAAAAAAGGATTCAAGATAAAAAAAAATTCTTTCATTTCATCCATTAATTTCTTTGAATTTTTCAGTTAAAGTTTAAGTTACAAATTCAGCACATAATTTTAAAAACTATTGAACAAAAATATATACGAAATTAAAGAAAATACAGACAAAATCATAAATATATATATATATATATATAATGGAATGTTCCCATTAATCACATCACATTCCGAATGTTCACATTAAATTTTATATTGTAGCATTTTTCCCGAGAATGAGATATAGCAATTCCGTTCTCAGGGTAGGAATGTATATTCTTTGACAAGTACATATTACCAACCTATCGCTTAAATCTGACAGCAGATTAGCAGTGTCGTGGATATTTATACCACATGCAATTAGTGTCTTGTTCTAATGAGAACAACAACCATTCAATACTTACAGCAGATAATCAGAATCATGGATAATGATACATTATGAAATTAGCGATTGTCTGTTCGACCTTCATAGGTCGAAACAATTTCAGATGGAATATGGATTGCGCCATGAGTTTCTATATCATGGTAGGTGATAGACCATGGAATGAGCAAGTGTCCACTTCAATAAGAAGTGAGGGAAGCTAACTGCTCCTTCCTCTTCCCCCCTCTCTTGGCGGATTTTTTAAAGGAGGGTTGGGGAGAAGTCTACAAGAAGTGTTGTTTTAGGGTTTTTTTTCATGAAGTGATAGAATAGGCCGGAAGTTTCGCAAGTCTTCAAAGTGAGCACCTTCTGGTTTCGTGTACTATCACGGCGTGGATAATTAAGATTTACAGCAGTTCGAATGCATTAGATTCGTCGTAGACTCAAGAACTCTGAAAATCTTTGTGAATCAAATTTATGTCTATAATTTTCATTTGTTAAATAGTATAATAACCCTAGGGTACTGTTTATATAAGATATATATATATATATATATGTGTGTGTGTGTGTGTGTGTGTGTGTGTGTGTGTGTGTGTGTGTGTGTGTGTGTGTGTGTGTGTGTGTGTGTGTGTGTGTGCGTGTGCGTGTGCGTGTGCGTGTGTGTGTGTGTGCGTGTGTGTAATGATTGTAAATAAATTTTAAAATGTTCCCGTGTACGCCGAGACGTTACAATATGGAACTATAGACTTAATTTATATCATTTCTTTCATGTCCTATATTTCGGTTATACTTTCTAACTCACATTAGATACACTCTTTTTACCCATAAATTGTTCCAAATTTCTATGAGCATATTTTTTTTCACGGTAAGAAATAATTCAGTTTGTAATAAAGATCGACAATCAGAAAAAAACATATTGTTCTAATACAAACAGCTGTTTTTATACTATAAATAAGAGAGAAAACTCTATTTAAGGCAATAAATGTTATCTTGTAATCTGAGTGTTGCATACATACCATGTCGTATTTTGCTTGTGGATCTTAAAAACTGTTCTTAATAAATAGCATACGTATTGAAATATATTACTTATGAAGGCATTTTAATGGAAAAGATTTTTTTATAATGAAACGATAAAAAAATGTTTCATATCGAAATTTAGTAGAAAATACAGAGAAGATAATAAATGTAAAAATGATAATAAAAATTAAAAAAACGCATTTCTAACATTATAAATCGATTTGCAAAAAGATATGAGTCAGATTTATCGAAGATATATATTTAATTTCAGCTTTCCAACAAATATACAAATTAAGCAAAATATCAATAAATAAAAAAATCTTATTTATAGGTTATATTAAAATTGAAATTAAAAAAGTTTACTTCCTATATTAATTCCACGACTTTTCGAATCAATCATTTGGCTACAAATTTAGTATAAATTTTCAAAATTATTTCATTAAAAACAAAATACCTTTTTGGAATTGAATAGACCATTATTATATACAAGTATATAGTTAAAAAAATAATCTATTTTACAATCATAAGCTTATGAAAAGATTATAATACGAGAAGTTTATTCAAAAATATGACTTCAGTTATCACTAATATTATTTCTTTTAAATTTTTATTGGCGAAACATTCGTATTTTATTACCATATTATCCAATCCTTCACCCATATATTTTTCAAAGTTTCATGAATTTTTAGAACATATTTTTCATTATGTTTAAAAACTTATATTCAAAGTTCTTAAACTGAAACTAAAATTAATCTAAAAGAATTCTTTCATTTTTTTTTTTTTTTTTCATTATACAAAAGTACGGGAAAACGGCATTCAAATTGTATTAACTATTGCCATTTTAATTGCATTTTTAGAACATACTTTCAACTGACATTTAAAATTTTTTTATTCAAACTTCTTAAAGTTAAAAGTAAAATTATTCTAAAAAGAACTATACGAATACGCGTTTTTATTCTTCTACAAAATGTACCAATAAACACTGGTTAATTCTTTTTTACATGATAGAAAAGGACGGGAAAAGCGCCATTTAAATTGCAATAACTGTCATTAACATTTTATACTCTCTTTTAAACATATCCTATCGCTTAAAAGATCCTAGAATCCTGCATCTCACGTCGCCATTTTGATTTTTTATACGAGATCAATTACCGCAATAAAGTAACACAAAAAAGCAACGGCAAATTGTAGAAAGAAAAAAAAGTTGTAAACAATCTTGTTAACGCCTTTAAAAATGCATTACTTGGGCTTGTATATCACCTTGTAATAGGCTACCACTAAAACCCAAAGTTATGCTTTCAAAATATGAAGAAAACATAAAAGAACGGTTGAAAAGCTCTATAAGTTTTTTTTTTTAAAAAATGTATTTATTTTGTCTTTTCTTTGTTAGGTCTTTAATAAAGAACGCATTAAAGTTCTTCGGGGTTTTATTAGCCCTATTATATTTTCCTTCGATGTCCATCGAATTTGATTTGTTTATAATGGATAGCGAAAAGTCACGATTTTGTTTTATTCTATAATAAGAAATGTGGTTAGCGAAAGAGACTATCGTGTTTTACTGATTTTTCTTAAAGATAAAGAAGAATATGTTCATTTATTTTCAAGAATTTTTTTCTTTGCTTTAATTTTTTTTTCTTTTTTTATTGTTCTTTCTGTAGCGGCTCTGTTTATTACTTAAAAGAATAACTGAAATCATTTCCGAGTGAAGTATATTCTTGCTTGTATATTTTTTGTAGAAGGCTTGGACGCATGGTATTATCGAGAAAATAATCTTTTGGCGCTTTTCTAAGTCTTCTTTCATCGATTTCTTAAGCACACAGTCGTTTGATAAATAAAATGGGTTGTTGACAATGTTTCTAAAGCAATTTTAAGCATAACTATGTCTAGGCCATGTCAAAATTCTCTTTGTTCTTCTCCTAGTGTAGCAATGAGAAATTTATTTCAGATCATACAACATTTTTGGTAAAAAAAAATTATTTAAAGAAATTTCATTATATAAATAACAACCATAAAATATGATTTGACATTTATTTGTTACCTTGCAAGATATGGAAATCCATTGAAAAGAAATTATGTGTATCAATATTTAAATAAGTGAAATAGTTTTTTAAGTTATTTATATACCATTATAAAAATTAAGCAAATGTGAATTTATAATCAAAATGTTACTTGCTAATGATTTACTAAAATTAAAATAAAAAATTTCACTTCCCATATTAATTCTACGACTTTTCGAGTCAAACGTTTTCCTGCAAGTTCCGTATAATTTTCAAAACTATTTGATTAAAATTATGATTCTCTTTGAATTTAATAGGCTGTAATTAATTATTTACAAGCAAATTGTTAAAAAAAAATACATTTCACAACCATAAGCTTATCAAAAGATAATACAAGAAATTTATTCAAAAACCTTGAACTATTAGAAATATATAGTACTATATTAGAAATAATAACTATTTAGTACTATAAGTAATAATAATTATTTTGTAATATAAGTAACAATAATTTTTAGTACTCTTAGTAAATTTAATAATTAGTAATTTAGTAATATATTAGAATTAGTATTTATATTAGTAATTCCATTCAAAAAATTTTATTGTCTAAAATTCGTATTTTTCTATTTTATTGTCATATTGAGCAGTCTTCACCCACATAATCTTAATCCACATTCTTCACCAATTCACACCCACATAATCTTTTGAAGTTTTATGAATTTTTTAGAACATATTTTTCATTATATTTCAAAACTTACATTCAAAGTTCTTAAATTTAAAAAATAAAATTATTCCAAAAAAGAATTCTACGAATACGCTTTTTTTTTTTCTTTTACAAAAGGAACCAATAAACACTGGTTAATTTCTTTTACATGGTGCAAAAGGGCGGAAAACGCCATTTAAGTTGCAACAACGTCATTAACATTTTATACTCTCTTTTAAACATATCCTTCGCACTTGGATCCTAGGAACCCGCATCTCACGCTGCCATTTTGGTTTATAGCCGAGATCTTGAATTACAGCAATAAAAGCAGCACAAAAGCAACGAAAATTGTAAAAAGAAAAAAGTTGTAAAACATTCTTGTAAGGCCTTGCATTACTTGGGCTTGCATCTCGCCTTGTATTAGACGCCACTAAAACCCAAATTTATGCTTTCAAAATATGAAGAAACATAAAAGAACGGATGAAATGCTTCATAAAGTTTTTTCTTATTTTATTTACTTCTTTCTTTCTGTTAGATCTTTAATAAAGAACGCATTAAAGTTCTTCGAGGTTTTATTAGCCCTATTATATTTTCCTTCGATGTCCATCGCCTTTGATTTGTTTATAATGAGATAGCGAAAAGTCACGATTTGTTTTATTCTATAATAAGAAATAGGTTAGCGAAAGAGAGAATAACAGTGTTTTTACTGGATTTTTCTAAAGATAAGTAAGAAGAATATATTCAGCTTATTATTTTAAAGAATTTTTTTCTAGTTGCTTTATATTTTTTTCTTTTTTGTTATTGTTTTTCTTTATCTAGTGGCTCTGTTTGTTACTTAAAAAGAATAACTTAAATAATTTCGAGTGCAAAGTATAGTGTAAGTATTTGCTTATATTTTTTCGTAGAGGGTTGGACGCATGATATTATCGATAAAATTTTTCCGGTGTTTTTCCGAGTCTTCCTCAAGATCAATTTGTTAAGTCCATAGTCGTTTCGATAAATAAAATGGGTTTTTGACGAAGTCTCTACAGGCAGTTTTAAGGATAACTCTGTCAAGTCCGTATCAAAAATTATTTTGTTCTTTCTCCTAGAAAAGCAATATGAAATTTATTTCAGTAGATAAAATCATTTTTTAGTAAATATAAAATAATTTACTTAAAAATTTTGTTGCTTCGGATAATTAGCAAATGTTAAACATGATTTAACATTTGTTTGTTACCATAAATGTATGTTTAGTAGTAATCAATTATTTTTATTATTAATGAGTAGCCGAGTTATTATAATTAAATCGTTTTAATAGAAATTATTTTCATAATGAAACGGTAAGAAAAAACGATGTTTAAAATAGAAATTTAGAAGGTTAAATAGCAAGTAGTTAACGTCAATGAAACATTTCTATCATTATAAATCTATAAAATAATTCTATTTGCAAAAATTTATTCATTTTTTACAAATGCCGAAACATTGGCGCTTACAATTAGTTCACTGACTTCCATACTTTTGACTCTGTCCTCATTCCGTGAAAGTGCAGTACAATTATTTAAATGTTCAAAAGTCCTTGGCCCAATAGAGTCACGTAAAATACAATTTGGGAAATCCACCATTCCAATTTATAGAGGTGAACACGTAAACGGTTCTGACCACTCAAACGTCTCCAATAAAGCCACCACTGTCTTTTCTTGCAAAACCGGCAATAGTCCTCTCTTCACCAAAAATATCCAGCGGCCTGCTGGCCAATTGGCTAGCGCTCTGACTTTTTGGTAACACAGGCTTCTGGTTCGAATCCTGGCTGTGGCATGGATATATTGCTGGGGTTCGAATCCCCCCTAATTAGTATGTCCCGGTTAATTAGTCTGAAGTGTGCATAAATGACAGTAGAGCGACAAACCCAGAATCCTCCATGTCTTGTATATAGCGAGTTAAATCATATATTGTTTAGAATTTTTCTTAAGTTGAGTTAACAAACATATTAGTCGTATGAAAATGAAAGCGATCGATTAATGTGTTGCTCTATTAAAATTCCTCCTTTCAACCAGTATATCAGCTTTTTCGTTTGTCTATAATCCCACAGTGGACTGGAACTCCTTCATTGGAAAGAAATTAAAGAATCCCTATTTCCAATAAGTCAAATTTTTAAGTTATGCATATAACATACAAATTAATCACTATATATACAAATCAACCATTATACAAATTATGCAAAACACGAATTTATAATCAAAAAAATCTTACTTGCATTTATTGAAAATAAAAAAAAAATTTTCAATTTAACATTAATTCACGACTTCTCTCAAATCAAACGTTTAGCTGCATGTTGAATATAAATTTTCAAAACTATTTAATTAAAAATAAAGCTCTCTTGGAATTTAATAGAGTGTCATTGTTATATAAAGTATAGTTAAACATAAACCGTTTTTACAATCATAAGTTTGTAAAAATACAAGAAATTCAAGAAATATAATTTCAAAATTAATATTATTTCTTTTTAATTTTTATTGGCAAAAATTCGTATTTTATTACCATATTATCCTATCCTTAACCCATATGTTATTTTGAACTTTTACGAATTTTTAGAACGTATGTTTCTTTTTACATTTTATAACTTACATTCAAAATTCTTGAAGTTAAACCTAATATTATTCCAAAAAAAATGTCGCTATGAATGCACATTTTTTATTCTTCTAAAAATGAACCAATAAAAATTGGTTACATGATACAAAAAGCTCGAAAAACCGCCATTTAAATTGCAATAACTGTCATTAACATTTTATACTCTCTTTTTTAAACATATCCTTTCGCACTTAAAAAGCATCCTCGAAACCCGCATCTCACGTCGCCATTTTGATTTTATAGCCGAGATCTTGAATTACAGCAATAAAACAGCACAAAAAGCAACGGCAAATTCTAAAAGAAAAAAAGTTGTAAACATTTTGTAAGGCTTTTAAAAATGCATTACTTGGGCTTGTATCTCTGCCTTGTAATAGACGCCACTAAAAACCCGGAAGTTATGCTTCAAAATATGAAGAAAGCATAAAAGAACGGGATGAACGGAATTTATTTTGTCTTTTTTCCAGTTAGGTCTTTAATAAGCATTGCTCTCTTACGCAAACACAGCGGAACATTTCGGAATGATCAAGTAAAAATACTTCACGTTCATGTTATAAACATCAAAGATCATTATGGAATGCTGTGCTAATACTGCCCAGCAAACTATGTATGAAAGTATGAATAGTTTTTACGTGAATCTTTTATAGAACTTTTGGAACTTCTATGGAACTGGTATCATCCAGACATCTAAATTACTTTACCGGGCGAAGTACCGCAATTTCGACTGCAATATGCGGAGTAATTTCCTTTCAGGATCATTTATCAGAAAATAGGTAAAATTTCATCGTATAAATGTACATATCTTTTTACCTCCAGATATAGTTATCTTCGAAATATTTAAATATTTCTCAAAATTAGTTTTGAAATGTTTGTTGAAGATTTTTTTCTTTAGATTTGTATTAAATTATAAAAACTTCTTTAAAAGTAAATGAATTGTTAGTTAAATGTTAAAGGTAAGTGTTTAGATTTAAAAACTGCAAATGAAAAATTTTTTTTGATTCCTTAACATTGAGATTGAGGGCCATGCAACAAGCGCTCTGGCGCTCGCTGTCGCAGACTTCGGGTTCGATTCTTTTAGAATATGGATGTTTGTAGTGGCTTGGAATCCACTTTAAACCATAGGTTCCGATTTAATAAGACTGACAACCGTATCCCTTAAAAAAGAAAACATCTCCTGTCTAGCAATTTGCCAGTAGGCAGACGGCCTTGGCCCACCATGGGGCTGCTGCGCCAATAAAGATTTGGTTTGGTTTGGTTTGTCAGTCTACGGTCATTTTGCGAACAGTTTTGGCTAATTATACCGAACTACATACCGTGGGATTCCACTGGTCCACTAACAAACATCCATTCCACCGCCGGGACTCAACCCGAAGCCTAAATTTTTACTATCAGAATTATACATTTCTGAATTTATCACTTATATTTTACGAAACTAGGTTTTTTCATTATACATTTTTAGTGAAAAATATATCTTGAATTTCATTAAATAAAAAATTTAGATCTAAATACTTATATTTATAAATTTTTTGAATTAATTTCCAAACCAATTACTGTTTCCATTTCAAATATTTAAAAATAAAAATTCCTTTATCAAATACATCTACAAACAAACCATTATCATTTTGGGGATCTTGCAAAGCAATTTAAACCGGCGTCTTAATAACATTATGCCAAATATTTCTAAAAGCTTACAATTTTGTCGATATTAGACCATTCTAGAACATTGATTTTATAACAGTAACATTTTATGGAAAAATCATTTCTTTCAAATAGTTCGATTCAGCCATAAGCGCAGTAAAACTTCTCAATGTTTCTTAAACTGCAAACACGAGTGGAATATTTCGGAGGGTGACAAAAATACTTTCACGTCCGTATTATAATATCAAAGATCTATATGTTATAGCTGCTGTGCTAATACTGCTCCAGCAAACTGAAAGTATGAATAGTTTCAGATCTTTACAGAACTTTTTGAATCTTCTATAGAACTGGTATCCATCCAGACATCTGAATTTCTTTTTATGGGAAGTACTGCAATTTCTTGACTCCAATATGTGGGTAATTTCCTTTCAGGACAGTTTATCAGAAAATAAGAAAAAATTTCTATCATATAAATGGGATATCTTTTATATTGAGTATCGTTATATTTAAATATTTCTTTAAATTAGTTTTGAAATATATATTGAAGATTTTTTCCTTCGGTTGTTATTAAATTGTAAATATTTCTAAAAGATAAATGAGTAGTTAGTCAAATATTAAAAGGTAGATGTTTAGATAAAAAAAACTGCTAACGAAAAAATTATGACTAGAGACCTTACTTGGCTCAAGTGACTAGTGATCTGGAGCTCGCTGGTTCGAATCGGATGCTTGTAATGGTTTGGTGTCCACTTTAAATTGTTGATTCCGATCTAATATGATTGTAGAACATTAGACGTAGTGCTGACAACCTAAACCGTTAAAGAATCCATCTGCTGTAAACAGACGGCCTTGGTTCACTATGGGCTGTAGTGCCATGGAGTTAGTTATATGTAACTGTGTTTCCTCCTACGCATTGGCAAAAGAGCATCCCCAGTGATATTCAGCAAGAAATGGTCGGTAGTCTTGGTCAATAGGCTAACCATGGGCTGTAGTACAGGTGCAAATAGTTAATTGGTTAGCATTGATATAAATTCCATTTCAAATTTTTCAAATATATTATTATTAAAAATAGTGACAATACTCACTTTAGTATGGTGTACGGTGTTCACCGTAAGGAATTTTGTAAATAATTTTTTAATAACTTTCTTAATAATTTGTATTTATGGATATTTGTATAGCCAAACTCACGATTGTTTTTCTTTAAGTGTTGATGATTGAAAGTATCCAAAAATTTTAGAATCTCCAAAGCTGGACAACCAGAATCTTTCAGAACTGTAGAGAATCTTGGTTTCACAAGCAAATTTCCGTTTTCGTGTCAATTGAAAATTATTGAGATTATAATCCCAAACATTTACTTTTTAAGACAGAAGATTTCTTCGGTTTGAATTGACGAAATGAGGTCAATTTTTTATTTAAAAAAATATTAAATCCTTGAATCATATTTTTCTCGGTATATAAAAGAAAACATTAAATTGGAACACCACCATCTTATTAAACTTAAATACTACCTACATTGGAAGGTAAGTCCATTATTAAGCTTTTTACTATGTGTTCGCTGCCTCACTTAAGTATATGAAACAATGTTCGATTTCCAAACAATGTTCCGATCCATCTTTTTGCTTAACACACGTCATTGTATTCCAGTTCAGGTCTTTTATGCTTGTTGACTTCCACGTTAAATACTCTTATGGTAAAGGACAGGAAGAAAAAGCACATTAAGAAGAATGAAAAAAGAAGTAAATCTCTCTCAGGCTGACACGAAAAGGGATTTGTCTGCAATTCTCTTGCAAGGAGAAAAAAAAACAGAAAATGGAGCACTAAAAGAATATCAGGCGGGATAAAATCGGCTTACACGGAACGGCATTAAAGAAGTGAATCCTGATGTCTCCAGAAATGAAATAAAAGACATGACTCATATTGTTATTGCAGCTGCTCGTCAAATCACAGAGATCACGAGAGTGATGTTTTAGTAATAGAGTTCTTAATGAGTCTCGTGTTCCTTTTGAAATATCGATGAGCCGTTGGGTTTGGGATGTTTGGTTAACTTTTTGTCTCCAGTGAAAGTTATAGGTTGATTGTGTATATTGATATTGATAGACTGGAAATAAATAGAGATTACAAAAGAAGTTACTAAGTTCTAATGGTTAATGGTTACTATACTATCTACTTCAAAAACAAAATGGCACTTTTAGGAAAAATAATGTTTATTGTATTTATTCTTACAATAACATTTGTATCTCAACTTAAGTTTTCCAAATCTACTTTTTATACCAGCAAACAAAAAATGTATTTCTTTTTTATTTCATCGTTCACTTAGAAAAGCTCAATATTAATACATACTTTATAATATTAATACATACATTATAATTAATGAAACTCTTTAATATCCAGAAATTACAAACTTATCCAAGTCAAGATACCTTTAAGAGAATTAGAATTTCATGACATAGCCAAATATTATATGTATATAATATTAGACTATGACCAAATATATAAATATATATATATATATATATATATATATATATATATATATATATATATATATATATATATATATATAAATATATATATATATATATATATATATATATATAATATATATATATATATATATATATATATATATATATATATATAATATATAATATATATATATATATATATATATATATATATATATATAACATTAGACTTTATAATATAAGCCCGTTAATACTTCTTATAAAACGTTAGATTTATACATAAAGATGCCACGCGACAACATCGTAGATTCGAGGACCTCTTACTTTGGAGCGAACTGCACTTGTGAATCAAATTTATATCTTTAATTTTTATTTCTTTTTGTAAATAATATATTTACCCAGTGTTCTGTAGATCGATATATAATGTTCGTAAATAAAAAATAAAAAATTAAAAAGTGTTCCATGAATCTGAAAGTGGTCCTCTTCTTGAAGCCGTTGTAGGTCTGAGTATAGGCCGAGACGTTACAATATACCCACAATTAAAAGCGTAGAAAAATATGTTTCTTTTAAGAAATTTTCATAGTATTTTTGTTGAAATAGCAATTCCCTTTTATATGAATGTTGTGTTATAAAGGAACTATTTTCCAAGTCTACTGTCATGTTTCAGTACAGCCGTGTTGAAGGAATTCACTTTTTTAGAAGAACATTGCCTGTATACATAATTGTTGAAATTTCCTCCAGTAATTTACTTTTAACTCTTTTATAAGTGAAATCTATCATAAAATCGAAATTTATTTAAATAAACAGACAGCAACAGTAGTAAGTATTGTTATTATTATCATCATTTTGAGACGTCAGTGACTGTTGAAAACGAATGCAACTTTAAATAGAAATTGCATCAGAATTGCGTTCACAGATGTCAAGCAAGAAGACAGAAACATCCATTTCAAAGCTTATCGCTTCTTTTGAAACTTCATTGAAATTTCACTCTAACAAGGAATAAAATGATGTCAGTAAAATGTGACGTCGTAGCTAGAGGAGATTTGAATCACAAAGAACTCAGACAACCACTGTTATAAATGTTACGCCTTGCAATTCGAAGTCTTGATAAAAGTTGTATCAACTTTTAGAATGTTTTAAAAAATTTTCGAATCGATATTTTTTATTCTTTAGAAATTTTTATAAAGTGGTTTTACAGGAGTTTTTTTATAAGCCTGACGAAATTTCTTTAAAATTTTTATATAATTTTCAAGCTTCATTTATTCCTTTTTATAACGCTGTCGTAAATTTAATATAATGGAAAATTATATTATGGAAATATTTTTTAAAAACATGTATTATCAAATTAAATAAGTAAAGCATCAAATTTTCTTTGGATATTTAAAGCATTTTTAATTTATAATTTTAGTCAATATAATTATTTCATATTCAAATTATACAAACAATTTATTGCATTATTTATTTGCGTTTTAATATTAAGATATTATTTTAAAAAAAAGTATTAAAAGATTATTGTTAATATTTGTATAAATTCTGTAGTGTGAAGTATAGCATATAATATGAAATATGTAGTATAATATATTAATGTTGTTTTTAAATACTATTCATGATCCGAAGTCTTCGTCACTTTTTAACGACATATATGTAGCAGCTTCAACATTATGCAGAGTGCATCCATATGGCTCCATCATGAAAGCTGTGCTATACATCCACACTGTTCCACAGTAAAAGTTCTGCTGTACAACATTCATCAATAGAGCCTTCTGTGCGACATCCATATTATTTCACTTTTAATGAATCTGCTGTACAACATCCATATTGTTCTACCATAAAGTTCTGTGTAACATCCACACTGTTCCACTGTAAAAGTTCTGCTGTACAACATCCAGCAATAGAGCCTTCTGTGCAACATCCATATTATACCACCGTAATGAATCTGCTGTACAACATCCATATACCATAAGGAGTCGGCTGTGCAACATCCATATTATTCCACCGTAATGAATCTGCTGTACAACATCCATATTGTTATACCATAAGAGTCATCCATATTCATTCCACCGTAACGAATCTGCTGTACAACATCCATATTGTTCTCCCATATAGAGACTTCTATGTAACATCCTTATTATATCCATATGGTTCTGTGAAAACATCCTTATAGTTGCACCACGAAGTGTCTGCAACACAAAATCCTTATTCCATGGCTAAAGAGTTTCCAACATCCATATTGTTCTACCATAAAGACTCTGTGTACAACATCCAACATTTTCCAAAGGCTGCTTTTTGACTTGATAATTAAAAATTTATACACAAGTCATTCAAAAAATTATCTTAAACATATCGCGATATATACAAAGTATTTTTACTTTTTTTTTCAATAATCGTTTTTCAGATCTCCTTTTAAAAATTCTATTCTATTTCTAGGCATTCGATATTAAGCGATAGTGCCGTCTTCCTACGGGCAGATTTCGAGAGAGAAGATTTTTCTTATCAAAAACGTGAAGTTGGCAGTCTTACGCCCAACGCTCTATAGTCATAGTAGACCACGACCTGCGGTTTAAAGTGAATTCCGAACCACTACAAACATCCATGGTACCGCCGGGACTCAAACCCGAAACTTGTGGCACCGAGCACCAGAAGTCTAAGTCAACTTGGCCGTGAGGCACAATTTAATCTATATGTTAGAAATCAATAAAAATTTTATGCTTTTATAAATAATTGGTATTTTATAAAAATACCTTATCGATTTATTATCCAATTCAAAGGATAATCAGATATTTGAACTATATATATCGTAGTTTATACAATGTTATATTATTAAGAATATAACTATCACTGATTTGAATAACTGTATTATAATACGAATAAATAAGTTAATTTTTAGTTTAAGCAGTCTTATCTTATCTGCTGTTTTGCATATTGTATAATTAACTTCACTTGGAGAAAAAGTCTTTCATCTTTTATTACTTTATTATTTTTTGGTTTCTCTAGATTATCCTATTTGGATTATTAGATTAATTACTTCTAAAGTCATTAAGTTGAGTTCTTAATTGCAAATAGTTCAAATTATATTTTCGAAATGTTGCATTATCTCTTCTTAAGAGTATAGTAAATTTTGGTAGTTCATATTTACTTCCATAACATCTTATCTTGTTATAAACATTATTACATTAAGACTGAAGTAAAAATTATGAATATAATATTAGGTTTTTTTTATCTCGCTTGATGCAATGATCTTTTTATTTACAGCTTATTTATCAAAAGTTAAAGTTTGTTTTACAGTTCTTTAGATTACAGACGGTTGAAATTTACTGCTAATTGCTTTTTTTTCTTCATTTTAAGAAACTTAATAACGACTTTTTACACAAGTAGCATTTTCTTTATTTGTAAACATAACGTTTATTATTACATAATCAAAATATTTTGATAACGTTAATAGCATAATAAAAGACGTTAATGATGTTTTATTTATTTTGTCAGCATGATATTTCTAATTTGATACAGATAATGATTTTTTTTTGTAAGAGTAATTTTTTTACATTTATTCGGTGAATGCATTCTCGGTTGTATTTCGTAAAATAAAAAATGGAATTTAATATACTTACTTTTTGTTCTTTTACTTTCTTTCTCTTGTTTTATTGCAACGTCGCGGCCTATACTGGACCTATAAATTGCACTTTCATTTTCATAGGAACACTTTAATTTTTATTTACAAGCATCATATGTATATATAACAGGTGGGCTGAAACTTCATAGGTTGACACATAGATGGTGCTACTAGTATTAAATCCACATGATTTTTAGTTAGCCTTAATCTTCAAAAGACACTTGTATAAATTTGACAGCTTTTGCACTATTAGTATTTGAGTTATAGCTTTTAGTGAAGCAACTTTTGTTAGTTTGAAAAAAATGGATAAAAAGGAATTTCGTTTGTTTAATAAAGCATTGCTTTTTGGCGAAAAATACTATTGAAGCCAAAGCTTCTCTTGATAAACATTATTCCGATTTTGCACCAAGAAAATCAACCGTAGAGAAGTGGTTTGCTAAATGTAAACGAGGCAAAAGGAGCACCGAAACGATGCGCGCAATGGACGCCCCAAAGAGGCTGTTACCGATGGAAACCTCAAAAAGTCCACAAAATGATTTCTGATAACGGTAAAGTGAAGTTGATTGAGATAGTTGAGACCCTAAAGATATCAAAGGAACGTGTTGGACATATCGTGAATGAATATTTGGATATGCGAAAGTTCTATTCGAAGTGGGTGCCGCGCGAGCTTACAATCGACCAAAAACAACAACGAATTGATTACTCTAAGCAGTATTTGGAGCTGTTCAATCGTAATAAACCCGAATTTTTGCGTCGATATGTGACAATGGATAAAACGTGGCTCCGTCATTTCACATCGGAATCCAATCGACAGTCAGCCAGTGAACTGCACGTGATGAACACTAAAAATGCTATAACTCACATACTTATAGTGCAATATCTGTCAAATTTATGCACGTGTCTTTTGAAGGTTAGGGCTAACTAAAAATCATATGGATTTAATACTAGTAGCACCATCTATGTGTCAGAATTCTATGTGTCAGAATTAAATATGTTACAAGGATAATTTCTATAAGAAATATAAATGAGATTTAGGTTTTAAAGAGAGTTCTACCCATTTTTCCAATTCAAATAAAATTGAATTTTTGCCAAAAATATCTTTCTTTAATCCTCCTCATGCCTGTTTGACAATATTGAATCATTTACTATTTAAAATAGTTTGTGTTACGTTGGGAGAAACTAAATTTCTTCTTCTTAAAAACATGACTCAAATATCGTTGATTCTCTAATTTATTTTTGGGAATCGCATTATAAAGAAAATCTTTAATTGAGCAACTTATTACATTTTATTTTAAAATAAAAAATTCACACTGACTGGTGGAGAATAGCAAAGTATATTGACTCATTTACTATTTAAAATAGCTCCTATTATGTTTTGAGAAATTAAGTCTCTTCTTCTAAAAAACATGACTCAAATCTAGTTGATTCTCTAACTTATTTTGTGAATGACATTATAAAAAAAAAAAACTTTAATTGAATAAATTATTACATTTTATGTTCAAATAAAATTCAAAATTTAAAAAAAAAAACTTACTATAGCACTTTTACTCAAGCATACTTTTTCGTGGGCCACAAACAAGTATAGAAAACAAGTGATATAAAAAAAATGTAAATCAATTCTTACTTTTTTTCACTATATTGCAGAAAATCCTTTATAAATAAAACTGAAATTTTCCTCTTACATCTGGCACCATCTATTGGTAGATAAATGTAACTTAAATCTGAAAAAAATTAAAATTAATTAATTAATTAATATTTGAAAAAACTGTATTAACAATAAGTGTCATCCACCACAAGTTCAAAAAAATATATTTGAACTTGAGTGGATGAATAACAAGTAATATAAAAAAAAAAGACTTTTAAAGTCAATTCCTACTTTTTTTCACTGTATTGCAGAAAGTCCTTTATAAATAAATTTCATTCATTTTTTTTTAAGTTTATCTGGTGCCAAGTATTGGTAGATATATGTAACTTAAATCTAAAAAAAACTAAAATTAATTTAATTTAATTACAGAATTGAAAATTTGAACAAGATATATATATGGAGAATGCGAGCTAATAGAAGGAATTGAAAAAGAATTTTATTAACGATTAAAAATTTGAGCAAGATATATATAGGAAGAGTGTGAACTAATAGTATGAATTTAATAAAAAGCTTTAATTGAATAAATTATTATTTTTATTTTAAAATAAAATACTAAAATTTAAAAAAGCCCATAACACTTTAACTCCAGCATAACTAATATAGAAAGCCCGAAATTGAGCCATAAATAATTACAAATGTTCCCGCCATATCCCTTTACAGATACGGTATATCCTCTTACGAAGATAAACGACAATCAAGTATGAGACCCGAATTCCTGAAAAACTCTTGACGAAATTAAAATGAACAAAATAAGTAAAATTGGCTACTTCTTCCTTCTTCTTCTTCTTTCAATAATAAAAGTGAAAACGAAAAAGAAAAAAAATTTGCTAACAGGCATGGGTAAAAAAGAAAAAAAAAAAGGGGGTAAAAAATAGAAAATAAAAATATTAGAAAAGTCAACGCACCATCCAGTTTAAAAAGAAGATAAATGCTTTTAATTTTAAGGCACGGTTACAGGATTTTAACTGTAATACTTTATCGGGGGTTGAATGCCTCAGCTTTAGAAGAAAGAAAAAAAAAAAAAAGAACTTCTTTTCTCTGGTGTGTCCTAAGCAATTTTTTTTCATCCCTGGTGTGTACTAGATGCTTTTCTTTCTTCCTAGTAAGAAAAACTAATCCCATAAAATACATAATATGAAGCATGGCATCGTTTGTAGCGTCGACAAGAAATCGTTTGGGGACAGTTATCTGAGCTAAGTGTTCAGAATATATCTCAAAATCGTTTGGCTGATGCAGCAGTGCAATAGGTTGAAATATATTTTATCTTCTTTAATCTCGTAACTGCAACTGTATTTGACCTTAAAAGCATTGCATTTGATTGTCCATTTACGAAAAATTGGAAGATTTCGATGATTTTTAACATAGAATATCTATAGATAGTTGCTTTTTTAATTCATCAAAAATATTTCCTGTATAGTGCTATCTACCATCTGGTGATTTGATTTAGAAATTTTCTTTAATTTAAAATAAATTGTTAAAAAAAATTAAATTAAATTAAATTGTTTCAAATATTTAATTTTTGAACTTTATAAAACTATGACCTTTTATTAATTTTTTTTTCCTTTTAAAATATTCTACTATATAAGCCATTTTATATTTGATTTTCTTATTTTTTTTTTTATTTATAAATACTAATTTACAGTAATTTTTTCCTTACAATTTGGCAAACTATCGTTATTAATGTTTTAAATCTGCAATTGAAATATTTCTTCTTGATTCCTTTGCTCATTTTGACCATTTCCAGATCAAACAATCATTCGAGAGGTATATACTTTTGCTCAACGTTTTTTCTTTTTCGACTTTGTTGTGTTTGTGTTTGGTTTAGTTAAGGCAATGGACCTGTTTTTTTTCTGGGAAACAACACTTGTAGAGGAAGCAGAGATGAATGTAGGTGGCTATTTATCAGGTTAACAGAAGCAGCAAAGTCATTAGCTCGAGGTTTTGGAATGGGAAAGTGGAGTAAGTCTTTTTAAATGGCGTACAAATTATTCCTATCTATCATGACGAAAACGAAACATTTAGGTCTGACTATTAGGTGAACACTAAGTATTTTGTTTTTCTTGGCGATTTCAGAGTAAGATAAATGAAGTCTCATGCTTCAGAATAAGATAAAATTTGAGTAACTTGTGGCAGATACAGTATAAGGAGAATACAATAGATACATAGAATATGAATGGGATATTGTAAACTGTGAATTTAGTAGACAAATGAGATACAGCACACAAATGAGATACTGTAAAGTGTAAATTTAATATATAAATTAGATACAGTAGATGGATATACAGTAGACGAATGAGAATACAATGGAGGAATTAGAATATATTAAACAGCTCAGAATACAGTAGGAAGTCAGACTACAATAGGGTATATTCTCATTCTATTGATATACAGTAAATGAATGAAATACAGAACAAGGAGAAAGTATTCCTGTGAGGTACAAAGTGATAGTATAGCAGATTGAGAATACAGTAAACGAGTGAGATACAGCATATTAAGAACATATTGCATTCAGTACATTAGTGAATGTATTAATAATGACAAAATAGTTTGTTTTAGAAAGTTGAATGATAAACAGGAATAATTGTAATTATACATCTGATATATAAAACAAAACATACATAGAATCTTATTACATTTTTAATTAAAAATGATACAGCTATATAATAAATAAGTGTGCCATTTTACGTGCAATTTTATTGGCATCAACAAGTTTGACATCGCAAATCTTATATTGAAAGTATTTGAGTAAATTATCCAAAAACTAACTATTTTTACTTAAAACCTATCAAAGGCTATGTTATTAGCTGTGAATCAAGTTATAAATTACATTTAGAAATTGCCTTTTAAACTATACACTTGTAGCAAGCATAATTTTATTGTTAAACAATATCTTTTGACAAACATGGTTAAATGCATGGCAAACATCTATAAAAAAGCACTTAATTACGTAATACTTTCTCAATTAAATATGATTACCAAATATTAACAAAAAATAGTGAGATTTGATGAGCAATTAAATGATCTGAATGTTAGTAGAAAATCAAATACTATGTTATCTTTTTTTAATTTGTTATAAGTTTTGATGCCGTAGTGTATTTTTCCATTTTAATATGCTTGCTTTCAGTTTCTCTAGATAAAACTATTTGCTCATTTATTTGGATACGTAATAAAAATCTGTTATGAATATTACTTGAAAAAGATCTTCTATAAAACAAATATGAAGTGTTATTAGATTTGACAACTCATTACATTTTTACATTTCCATATATTATTATTTTGAATAATGTCTGAATATTTTAGAAAACTTATGGCATCCTATTTATCAGTAATATATTAGTCTTTTTAAAAAATTCTTTCATTCACTACAACATTTAAATTATCATTTAACGAATCATATTTATATTAATGTCTATTTTAATTTAATGCATAATTAGTATAATTATGTCACTCACGGGCATAAAAAAATGCAAGCAGATCTCGTAAAATTATGATACATAATATTATAATTATGTTTAATATAACTAAGTAAATGTAATAAAATATACATTATATCAAATTAATTAGATTAGCTCTTGTAATAATGCGCGGGTATTTCCTAACGAGATAATACAAAAGCATTTCTGGTGTTCTTCCTTTACACAAAAAAATTTAGAACAAAATTATCGTTTGATCCAGACGCCATTAGAATAATTAGCAGAAATTATGTTCGGTTGAATAATTTAATGAGAAATTATTAATCTCTAATAAATGTCCATATTTATTGCCCTCGAAATTATATTGTGATATTTTAATGGAATATTTATAAATTTAATTACAAGGCGATATTTCATAATCACCTATTCCATATCGCATATCAACAATGAATAAAAATACAACTATTCGTATTTGTTTTGAAAATAGGTATATCAACCAAAAAAATTCATGTCTAAAATTTTTATAGCTAATAGGTAGTTTGTGATTTTAAAGAATATGCATAAATTTAAATGTTGTTTATTGTTTTCTTCAATAACTAATAGTTAACGTTTTTAAATGTATACATTTATTAAACTGATCTAAAAATAAAACCCGTTTTTTTTTAGTCATAGTCTACAGATCAAAATAACTCTGTATTTCTATGTTTTTTACAATTTTTGTTCATCATATGTTTGCGTTTCAAGCAATTTAAACTACTACTAAGATTATACATTGTCTGTATTTCAAATTGAAATTTATTTTTATTAATGTTAAACTAAATTTTATTATCAATTTGACAATTTCTGATAGAAAACTTTGTAGCCTGGACAATAAATTAAATCTCATTTTAATTACTTGGCCTGATGGTCGAGAGACTGGTACTCTGGTGTCCAGTGCCACAGGTTTCAAGTTCGAGACCCGGCGCTATTAGGGATGTTTGTAGTGGTTCGAAATCTACTTTAAACCGTAGTTCCCGGTCTAATAAAACTGTAAAGCGTAGGATTGACAACCTACCCTGTAAAAGTAAACATCTCCTGTTTCGAAATCTGCCAGTAAGCAGACCGCCTTAGCATATACTTTTATATATTTGGACGATATATATAATTAATCAAACACTTTTAGAAAGTTGAATGACAATCTGAAATAAGTGCAGATATATATGTTATATAAAACCAACTGTACATAGAAGATTGTTCTAATTTTAACTGAATATGATACAACTATAAAACCAATGAATGCGCCTTTTTATTTTTAATTTTATTGACATCAACAAGTTAAACTCTTATATTGCACATCTCACATTACACATCCAATCTGACATTGAAAGTATTTGCATAAATTATCCGAAAAACTAACTATTTTTACATAAAAAACATATCAAATGCTTTGGGATTGACTGTGAATTAAGTTATAAATTGCATTTAGAAATTGCCTTTTAAACTATACATTTGTAGCAAGCATAATTAAACAATATCTTTTGACAAACATGGTTAAATGGGTCCTTAATAATACCATAAAAAGCATTTAATTACGTACTACTTTCTCAATTAAATATGATTACCAAATATTAACAAAATAGTGAGATTTGATGAGCAAATAAATGATCTGAATGTTAGTAGAAAAATCAAATACTATGTTATCTTTTTAATTTGTTATAAGTTTTGATGCCGTAGTGTATTTTTCCATTTTAATATGCTTGATTTCAGTTTCTCTAGATTAAAATTATTTGCTCCTTTTTATTTGGTTACTTAATAAAAATCTGTTATAAATATTACTTGAAAAAGATCTTCTATAAACAAATATGAAGTGCTATTAAACTTGACAACTCATTGCATTTTTCACATTCGCATTTATTAATATTTTGAATAATGTCTGAATATTTTATAAAATTTTTCCAAACAATTTATGGCATCCTATTTATGAGTCTTCTTAAAAAATTCTTTCATTTACTAATGCATTCTAATTATCATTTAACGAATCATATTTATATTAATGTCTATTTTAATTTAATGGATAATTAGTATAATTATGTCATTCGTGGGCATAAAAAAATGCAAACAGGTTTAGTAAAATTATGATACATAATACTATAATTATGTTTAATATAACTAAGTAAAATGTAATAAAATATACATTATATCAAATTAATTAGATTAGCTCTTGTAATAATACACGAACGTATTTCCTAACGAGATAAAACAAAAGCATTTCTGGTGTTCTTCATTTACACAGAAAAATTTAGAACAAAAATATCGTTTGGTCCAGACGCCATTAGAATATTAGCAGAAATTATGTTCGGTTGAATAATTTAATGAGAAATTATTAATCTCTAATAAATCTCCATAATTATTACACTCAAATATATTGTAATATTTTAATGGAATATTTATAAATTTAATTACATGCGATATTTCACTCATAATCACTTATTCCATATCGCATATCAACATTACATAAAAATACGATTATTTGTATTTGTTTTGAAAATAGCTAAATCAAACGAAAATTCCTTTTCATGTTATTTGAGGTAGTAGTTAATAGAGTTTCGTTCGGGGTTTTAAAGAATATACATAAATTGAAAATATTCTTTAAAACTAGATTGTTATTTATTATTCTCTGAAAGATGTTTATTATTTTCTAAAAGAGGTTGTTTTTATTTTCTTCAGTAACTGATAGTTAACGTTTTGAATTTCTACATTTCTTAAACTGATCTAAAAAATAAACACAATTTTTTTTTTCCACAGAACTACAGTCCACAGAACAAAAATAACTCTGTATTTCTATGTTTCTTACATTGTTCATCATATGTTTGCTTTTACAGTAGTTTAAACTAACTTTG
>BPLR01021236.1:0-113041 GCA_021605095.1 Caerostris extrusa | reverse complement strand
ATGGCCTTCCGACTTGTCTCATTTGCCATGAAACCGCACACAATAAGAAATCAAATTTAGAGAGACACTTCACTAAAAACATACTCAGTTTGCTAGTAAATAATATTCAGCCGGCGAAGAACGAAAAAAAGCTGTCGACGAGTTCCAAAAACAAAAAACAGCAATCAAGTTCCATGTTGGTGTAACTGGGCGCAATTTACAAGTAATGTTAATCTAGCAAGCTTCGCGGTACACTAGAAATTGCAAAAAAAAAGGCAAACCATGCACAGATGGTGAGAATGGGAAACCTAAAGATTGCTTCTTCATACGTGCGTCTGAAGAACTGTTTCGTGATTTCAAAAACCAACCAGAAATCTTGAAAAATCAAAGATTTGCCATTATCCGTTAAACAGTACAAGATAGAATAGCTAAAATGTCTTCAAATGTAACATATTTGCAGGTGGAAGATATTTAACTTTCTTCTGTCATATCACTTGCTATAGATGAGTCTTGCGACATAAAAGACAAGGCACAAGTTGCCCTTTTGTCAGGTATATGTCTTCCCAAGGTCCAAAAGCAGAACTAGGATTGCTACCGCTCTCAGGACAAACTAGAGGGGAAGATATAGCGAATGCTGTGCAAAAATGCCTTGAAGACAATACGATCGATTTAAATAAAAAATCGTTTCAATAGCAACAGATGGAGCCAGAAGTATGACAGGAAAAATAAAGGGGCAATAACGATTCTTCAGAGCAAAATAAACCACGAAATTCTTACGTTTCACTGCATAACACACCAAGAAGCGCTTTTAGGCCAAACATTTCCGGCCGGAATAGTTGAGGTCATGAATTTGGCAATCAAGATTGTTAACAGCATCTTGTCAAAGCACTCTACCATCGTCAGTTTAAAGAATTCTTAAACGAAATGGCGACTCAGTATTCCGACCTCCCTACTTCCACAATGAAGTGCGATGACTTTCCAAAGGTAAGATGTTTAAACGTTTTGCTTTGTGCTTGAATGAAATAAATACATTCCCTAAATAAAAAAGGCATCAATCACCCTGAATTAGAGAACGACAAATGGTTGCAAATTTTACTTTTATGGTGGATATCACAGCAAAATTAAATGAGCTGAATCTAAAACTGCAAGGAAAAGGGAAACCCAGCCTATGTTTTGGTAGAAGAATTGGTTTGTTTTGAAGAAAAATTAATTCTTTTGCAGAAGATATTCAGAGCGGTAAATTACTTCATTTTCAATTTTAAAAAGCAATATCGTGATAAAACTAGTGCAACAGTTGACAGGAGGTACTTCAGCACAGTTATAAAAAAAATTAAAGATGAATTTGCTGACAGATTTGAGCAATTCAAACCAACAAAACCACTCTAGCATTCATAGTAAATCCTCTCAACACAAATAGTAACGAAATCCATATTGAGCCATTTGGAATTGATACTGGATCTTTAGAAATGCAATTGATCGATTTAAAAAGTAAAGTTTTGTGGAGTGGAAAATTTACAGAGTTGAAAAGCAAGTTGGAAGAGTTGGAGGTCCAGAAATGTATGTACGTAACGCAACAAAAGTGGACTGCTTTAAAAGAAATGCCGCGAGTTGAGGCACTTATATTCGACGCATGGAATAGTCTTCATATTGCTACAGTGAGGTGAAGAAGTTGGCATTTGAGTGCTGACTATCTTTGGATCGACATATTCGTGCGAGCAAGCGTTCTCTTTGCATGAATATAATTAAAAGTAAAGTAAGAAGCCAACTAACAAATGAAAAAATTTAGAGTCGTGAATATGTCTGCTCAAATGTATGTTTTTTTTTTTTTTTTAAGTACAAATTACATTGTTTAATAAAGTTTAAATTTTCTACTTGAATAACCATGCAAAGCCATCGCTCCCATTGGTTGTTTGTTCAATTGTTTTGTTAAATTACAAGTTACAGTTAGTGTTGTAAGTAAATGTTTAATTGTTTTAATTTTTTACTTAAATAATAAGTATTTTACTTAAATAAGTTATCTAATAATGAATAAATAGAATGATATAATGAATAAATAGATACGTTTTCTTATGAATAAATAGATTAGTTTTTTTTTTTTGTTTTATATAAAAACTTTATTTATGCGAGTATTAACAGGTGGGCTAGTATTATTAAATCGGCGCTACTGGTATTAAATCCATATGATTTTTAGTTAGCCCTAACCTTCAAAAGACACGTGCATAAATTTGACAGCTGTTGCAATATTAGTATGTGAGATATATCATTTTTTAGTGAAGCAACTTTTTTGTTAGTTTGAAAAAATGGATAAAAAAGGAATTTCGTGTGTTAATAAAGCATTGCTTTTTGGCGAAAAAAAACTTTTCAAGCCAAGGCTTGGCTCGATAAACATTATTTGGACTTTGCACCAGGAAAATCAACCGTAGAGAAGTGGTTTGCTAAGTTTAAACGAGGAGAAATGAGCACGAGGACGATGCACGCAGTGGACGCCCCAAAGAGACTGTTACCGACGAAAACATCAAAAAAGTCCACAAAACAATTTCTGATGACCGTAAAGTGAAGTTGATTGAGATAGCTGAGACCCTAAAGATATCAAAGGAACGTGTTGGACATATCGTGAATGAATATTTGGATATGCGAAAGCTCTGTTCAAAGTGGGTGCCGCGCGAGCTCACAATCGACCCAAAACAACAACGAATTGATGATTCTAAGCAGTGTTTGGAGCTGTTCAATCGTAATAAACCCGAATTTTTGTGTCGATATGTGACAATGGATGAAACATGGCTCCATCCTTTCACACCGGAGTCCAATCGGCAGTCAGCCGAGTGGACTGCACGTGATGAACACTAAAAATGCTATAACTCACATACTAATAGTGAACAGCTATCAAATTTATACACGTGCCTTTTTTGAAGGTTTGGGCTAACTAAAAATCGTATGGATTTAATACTAGTAGCGCCATCTATGTGTCAGCCTACGAACTTTTCAGTCCACCGGTTATTTATTGTTGTCAAGAAAAATTTTGTGGCTCTTTTTAAAACTTTGAAATTTTGTAAATTGTTATTTTTGGCTCTTCCGACTCAAAAAAGGTTGCCGACCCCTGGGTTAGACGGTTTTTGAATATAAGTGGTATGGCGTTTGTATGGTGAACATCGAGGTGTGTCTTTAAGTTTTAGAACCCATTGAAATAAGACGATATTTTGAGAGCTTAAAAGAAATACACGCTCCTGTTGCCTTTGATGTAAATATAAAGGAAACTGATGCAAAAGTAGATTTAAAAAAAAAAAAAAAAGCGAACATGTCCTTTATTAACAATGCACATGTAGTATAGCTGCCGAAAATGATTTACTTAAAGAGAAACAAATCTTTTGATGGGCTCTTAGATTTTGTTTTATTATAGAAAATGCTAAACCACAGTCTTTTTTTTTTTAATGCGGTATTTATGGTAGAGTCTCAAAGGCTGCAATGGAAATTTTTTTTAACATTGAAAATCACATAGATATTAGCCCTCTAGTAGCCAACCAATGAAGTTACCGTTCCTTGTTTATCGGAAATATTTTTTGGCGCATTATCGCTGTTTGGCGACATGAACTCACCTTTCTTTTTGTTTAAAAAAAAAAAAAAAAAAAAGCAAATAGAAAGGTGAGTTGTTTGCAATGAAAACTGACTTTAAACGGGCAAACTAACAAGAAAAAAAGAGTAATTATATTTTTATATCCGGGCACATATTTCCCTGAATACCACGCATAAATGTACTATTGCAAACATTCTGGGCTATTCTATGCGTGGGCTATTCAAGCTACGCGGCTATTTATGGTATATTACGATTTCGTGCCAACCAAAAACTTGTTGCTCCGTTATCACAAAGAGAAGAATGTGGAAACAATGATGTCCTCACCGGAAGATGACCTTCCGCGTTTATGTGAATCTTTTCTAAGAAATGGATAAATAAGAAAAGCTATTTTTATTCGGCTCTTTCGCAGAAAAGTGTCTCCTATTTATTCAGAATCGCTCCATGGCCCATTTGGTTAAAGAGCTACCAGAAAATTACATGGCAGATATGTTTTTATGTAATTTTTCATAAAAGAAAAAAATTATTAGGTATTCTCCATACAAATAAAATGCGAGTTCTTTTTCAGATTGTAGTCAATTAGCTACGTGTAGAAAATAATCATATAAGCTTATAATAAATATAAGCTTAACGATAAATAATCACGATAACGATTAACGATACATTCCTAGCATTCCTTAAAAAGGGTTAATCTTAGACGACAATTTCTTCTAGATCTATTACAATGAAATTCAGTTAAATCGTGAGTAATTTTATAAATGGGATCAAGAAAGCATGCTTTCATTTTTATTTATTTCATTTAATAATTATTATAAATTTTCAAAATTCTTGAAATAGCATCCCTTTGCAAGATGTTTTTTAATCCTAATTTTTAAATAATTAGGTACTTTTCGTAGATTATCTTTCTTTCTTGGTAAATCAAAATGTAGAGTATAGCAAGACTTTGATTCTGTATTTAACATTAATACTTTTGTAAAAAAAAAAATGTATACAAGACGTCGAAAAAAAAAATTTTTTTTATAAATAATAATAATAATAACATGTGCTATATATAGCATGTGCTATTTCTGCGGATTTTGTGATTGATTTTTTTTCGAATTGATATAGGATGACTATCCGTTTTAATAGGCAAAAAGATAATTTGTTATTTGTTTTTTAAATAAAAAAAATGTGTTAATGGACCTTTTTTTTTTTTTCTTTATTTTTCAAATACAGTTTTGTTCAGGGTGATTTTTTTAATTCAAATTATGATCAATAAGTTTATCCTAATTTTATTTCTTATAATAGAAACTCAGTATAAAATTATTCCGATTCACGCATTCTAATTGAGCACAATTCCTCGCTAGAGCTTTCAAGATCACCCAACGATACACATTATAACTATTCATTTTCATTTTTAAAATGTCTTCCTTGTTACTCATTTTGAAAAAAAAAAGCACAAAGTAATAAATAACAGTCATAACCAATAAATAACGACTTAGATTGTTGATCGATTGAAAGATATCGCTTGAAATGTCTGCAAAACAACATGAATGATGTACAATCTTGACAAGAACGATGTACGATATTCCTCGCTGGAGCTTTCATGATCACCCAACGGTACACCGCTTATATCATCATTATGACTATTCCTTTTCATTTAAAAAAAGTCTTAATTGCTACTCATTTTGAAGAAGAAAAAAGCGGAATGTATTAAATAAAACAGTCATAATAAATAACGACGTCGATTGAACTGTTGATTAAATCAAATGTTCGATTAAATCGATTGTTGATCGATTGAAGGACATCGATTGAAATGTCTGCAAAACAACATGGATGATGTACGATCTTCTTTGTCTTAAAATAATGCAAGGTATTCCACAATGCTAGTTTTAATCCAGGATTAAAAATTAATTTTCGCACGAGTTAACTCGTGGTGTTTCCCAAAGACATAAATCTGAGATACGAATACAATCAGGATAATCCGATAAGGGGCTAAAAACCTTTGTATTACTGAGCTTCTCAGATACGACCATTTCAATGAACAAACTGAATTTTTGAATTCTTTATCTTAGCATGAGTATCGCATACTATATTTTAATTCATAAATAAACTTTCTAGCACGGTTGAAAAATTTAAAGGAAAAGAAGTAAAAATAAAATCGATAACAGAATATAAAATTTGCATTATTTATTTACATTATTTCAAAATTGATAAGTGATATGAAATTTACAAAAAGGAACTTAAACTCCATTTTTAAATCCAATTATATTGTGCATTCAGATATTTTGCTATTTTTTTTTTTTTTTTAATGCTAATAACTAAGTTAATATTATAATAACTTTTTAATGCTAATAACATTTTTTTGTTAATATTAGTATTAATTAACTTTAGATAAAGTTTAAAATACAGTAAAGCAAGAGAAATTCTAGATTTGTAATTTTGTTCACTAAAAACTGTAACTCTTATTTCAAAATCTCATTTTACAATTCTGAATTCTTCTTTCAACTAATCATAAAAATGAGTTAAAATCGTCGAGATTCCTTGATTAAGTGCTTAAAACTGACTGACAGCCTGCAAAGAACGTTTTCCAGAGTAAAAGTGGTCTAAAAACGAAGAAGGAGGGACTTTCGGAAAAGGTCAGTGACTGTTCTTTTGCGGAATCGGGAAAGTAACGTAGTGAGAGACGGCACTTTTCAAGGTCACGCAATTGCAGCACGCGAAACAATTCGGTGAATCACCCAGTGCGGCACCACCGAGACTCTTGTATTTTTTTTTGCACACTAGAGTTGGGATTTTTTCACCAAGTGGTGCAACATATCCTCAATCACTCGTGTCCTTGATCACTTTCAAAGTTTCTTATTGGTTTATTTTAAAAATTTTTTTAAGTTGGTTTATTTACATTTCTTTCACGTGTTTTTTCATTAAATTTCTATTTATAAAATCGTTTGATTTTTATAGATTTATTTTATTATTATTATTATTTTTTAAAATTTCTTTCATTTGCTTTTTTTTTATAAAAATCGTTTGGATTTCTGTAGATTTATTTTATTATTATTTTTTAAAATTTCTTCATATGTTTTTTTTATAAAAACGTTTGATTTCTTTAATTTTTATTATTATTTTTTAAACTTCTTTCATTTGCTTTTTTATAAAATCGTTTGGATTTTTCTAGATTTATTTTATTATTATTTTTTAAAACTTCTCTCTTTTCATTTGCTTTTTTATAAAATTTATTTCTTATTATTATTTTTTTTTTTTTAAATTTCTTTCTTCGCTTTTTTTTTTTAAAATCGTTTGGATTTCTGTAGATTTATTTTATTATTATTTTTTAAAATTTCTTTCATATGTTTTTTTTTTATAAAAACGTTCGGATTTTTATAGATTTATTTTATTATTTTTATTATTTTTTAAATTTCTTTCATTTGCTTTTTTATAAAATCGTTTGATTTTTATAGATTTATTTTATTATTATTTGTTTAAAAATTTCCCATTTGCTTTTTTTTTTTATAAAAACGTTTGGATTTCTGTAGATTTATTTTATTATTATTTTTTAAAATTTCTTTCATATGTTTTTTTTATAAAACGTTTGATTTCTATAGATTTATTTTATTATTATTTTTTTAAAAAATTTTCCATTTGCTTTTTTTTTTTATAAAAACGTTTGGATTTCTTTTAATTTCTTTTTATTATTTTTTACATTTCTTTCATTTGCTTTTTATGAAATCGTTTGATTTTTCTAGATTTATTTTATTATTATTTTTTAAAAACTTCTTTCATTTGCATTTTTATAAAACGTTGGGATTTCTATAAATTTATTATTTTATAAATTTCTTTCATTTGCTTTTTTTATAAATTCGTTTGGATTTATTTAATTTTTTAAAATTTCTTTTCGTTTGCTTTTTTTTTTTATAAAATCGTTAGAAATCTATAATTTTTAATTTTTTAATCTTTTTTCTTTTTGCAATTTGAACGATAACTGACGAATATAATTAATTACCTAACTTATTGATACTTATTACGATTATTTATTGATGATTTATTAGCTCATTCATTGATTTATTTTTCTTTAAAAATTCCTGTTATGCGTTTTGTTCTCACATTAAATTCTAAATTTAAAGGATAACTTATATATGGATTAAATAATAATAATCAAAAATTATATATTGTATCACACGTTCTAAAGACATTGATCGGCTGCGCAAATGTTTTTCAGTGAATGAACTTTTTTTTCCTTCAACAATTGGCTACCCTGGTTTGGACTAATTGATTTGAACTTGTGCCTAAATTACCAACACTCGAAGACAACACACAGGTTATCTTTTTTTCCTTCTTTCAACACCTTCTTACCTAGGGGCCTGAACGGCCGAGTGGCTAGCGCCTGGCGCTCGGTACCAGAGGTTTCGGGTTCAGTCCACGGCGGTGCCATGGTCGTTTGTAGTGGTTCGAATCCCCTTTTAAACCGTAGGTCCCGGTCCTAATAGGATCGTAGAGCGTTGCGTGGAGCATTGTTACTCCGCGTCCGTATCTTCAAGTTACACGCGCCCCTGGGTAATGCAAAAAGTGAGTAACGTCTGTGCAGCGCTTGCCTTAAGGCATCCAAGACGGCCATGTCTGTTTGCCAGCTGCATTAGAAAGAAAAAAAACACCTTTCTTACCCTGATTTAGGCTAGTCGACTTTCATATAACTGGTATAGGGTTTGAAAATGATTCTGCGCGACAAATATTTTAAAAATTGTAGAATTTTCAGAAATAAGACGACGTATTTTGAGCGAAAAGAGAGAAAGCAGATGCATACTGCTTTAGATGTTAAAATTCAGGAAATTGATGCAACTGAAGAATCAAAAGGGGAGCACTGCTCTTCACTAGATGGCTTTTTATGACAGAATTTCCTTTACAAAACTTGCAGGGCAACGAACGAAAAAATCTGTACAAAAGCAAACAAATATAGATAATCTAAATCTATATAGATATCAAAATATCTATATTTTATATAGAATATATAGATAATTATAATATATTTTTTCATTAAATGCTGTAAAATTGTTATTTGATTCACAATTCTGAATGGTGATTATTTATTTTGTTAAATTTGAATTAGCCCTGAATTTTGGTGCATTTTTTTTTTAAGTGAAAGTTAACTTTGTCCCAAAGTTATCAGTAATCTGAATGGGTGACAGTCCGATTAACTCGATTATTTTAACTTTACTGTATCTATATTTATATAAGAAATATTCAACTGAACTTATTTCTAAACTCATTTCGAAAGTAAGACATTTAAATTGACCTGTTGTGTTACACTATGACGAATGGAGCTTCAAAATTACAAGATGAGATTCTGGCAATGTGACCTTCAACTTTTTTTTTACTTCGCTGATGCGTTTTTTTTTAATAAAGGAGCATGCTTCTTTTAAGACAATTTAATCACCGAGATTTAAATAAATATCTGAATTCAATAAACAGAATATTAGGCATCGATAATTTAATTTTAATCTGACACCAAAACCCCATAAGGATTCCGGAGCATAAGATTTAAAGGAAGAAGAAAAAAAAAAAAAAAAAAAAAAAAAAAAAATAGTCACGAGCATTATTAACGCAATGCTGGTTAACTGTAACCGGAACGCAACGCAACGCAACACTAGTTAAAAACTGAATGCATCACACGAAACAAACAAAAATAATAATAAAAATAAAACTATTCCTCGTGTAATGTGAGACAGGAGATTATTGCAGCTGTTAGTAAGCTATAGCTAGGAAAAAAAAAATACAAAAAAAACAGTCAAAAGTAATAATGAAATAGTACTATAATAATAATAACAATAAGCATTAAAAAGTTCTATAGCATGAAAGATGTGGAATATTAAATAAAATTGCTAGAAAAAATGCTTTATATACAAAAATTAAAGGAAGAAATTATACAATTGAAGCATACATTCCTTGCTTTTTTAAAAATTCATTTATTTATTTAGTTTTGTTTATTTATTTCATTTTATTTGGTTTTATTTTATTTTATTTTATTTGGTTTTATTTTATTTTATTTTATTTGGTTTTATTTTATTTATTATTATTATTTAACTATTTTGTGTATACGTCAAATATACAGTTAAGTTCACATCTTTTCATATTAAACTAGAAATTCCTATGGTGAATTAATAATATTACAATTAGAAAACTGCAGGAAAATTTTTTATTCCGTACATAATAGTAAGAAAAAATTAATTTCATAGGCAATACGAGATAATTTAAGTTTAATTCGTTCCATTCTCTAATAATATTTATTACCAGATGCAAGGGTTCTTAAAAAAAAAAAAAAAAAAAAAAGGCGCGCGTTCTTCTCGCAGACGATTTCTGTCAACCTTTAATTTGCCAGTGCAGAGCGCGTTCGCCGGGAGGACGAGTCCTTGAGAGGTGAAAGGGGAGGGGGTCAACGGCAGTACCGCTTCGCATTCCCACGGTACCCTTTTTTTTCATTCTCGAGGGAACGCGCGAAGTTCTTTTTCGCTCTCTTCCCATCTTGGAAGAATCCGGTTTTCGGCCTCTCGCGCATTTCAATTCGGCTTATCATGAGTACAGAAACTTCGGTAGCACCTTTGAAAAATGCTTTTTTTTTTTACCCTTATCATTTTCGAATGTCTACTCTTTTTTTAGTATAGCCATAATGTAACACATGCATAGTGTCTTGAAGGACCTGAATGTTTTTCAAAATAAATAAAATTATATATATATCGCAAAAATTGCATACGGAAGGCCTTAATTTCATTATATTAATTTACTTTTTAAACAGCTTCCAAAACAGAATACAACCTGGTAGTTACAAACAATATTGTTAGTGTTAAAATTAAAACATTTTTACAGAAGATTCATATGATAATAATTTAACATAATAAAATATAATTTAACATAATAAAATATTTGTTCTAATGGTTTTCAAAAACGAACAAGAAAACTGTCAATTGTAATATATATATATATATATATATATACACACACACACACATTCATATACATACAAACACGTTCATATGCACACATATCTATATATACACACACACGTTCATATACACACATATATCTATATCTACACACACACATTCATATATATACACATATTCTTCACACACACGTTATCGTATTCAGCCGCGAGTCTCCTCGTCTGTGAAAGGGGTGCTAGCAGTCTAGCTACACAAGGGCCTGAATAGCCGAGTGTATAGCGCTCTGGCGCCCGGTGCCGCAGGTTTCGGGTTCGAGTCCCGGCAGTGCCATGGATGTTTGTAATGATTCGAAATCCACTTTAAGCCATATGTCCCGGTCTCATATGACCGTAGAGAATCACAGAGGCCAATCAGACTTCTCACCCACATCATTACCCAAACTATACAGGGGCAACTCAGCTCTAGGCACAGTAATGTGGTGTTGTGCAGCAGTAGTCTAGCTGCACACCTCACCTAAACGAGTCATCCTAATAGTTCAATGACTTTTATTTATTTATTTATTTTTTAACACTTAGCCACCGTACTACATCTTAATGCAAAACGTCTGTCCGTAATCGGTCCCGAAAGGCCCTGGGAGAATCGTCTGCAGGAATTAGAGCTCGTCCGATTCGGAGACGAGCACGAGAGCGATGCCACCCTTCAGGAGCGCGCGACACTTCCCAGGGAAGGAGGCCACTTCCTGGTGGTGGGACGAATTTCCCAGAAGTGCACAACAGAACTAGTGAAGTGGAAAATGGAAATGAACTTTCTACGATGAAAATGAAAAAAAGATTATGCAGAATGCGTTGTACAAATGCGTATATAAACGGTAAAAGTTTCCCTGAAAACATATTTATGCAGGTGGTTATCAAAATAATGGAAAGGAACCCTTTTACTAATATGGCGTAGGATCGCCTTTTGGCATGTAATACAGCTTGATTCGCCTGGGAATCAAATCATACAAATGGTGAATAGTGTTTAGAGGAATATTGAACCATTATTCATGGAGTTATTGCGAAAGTTCCGGGAGAGATGCCGGTGGAGGATATCGATCCCGAATTGATGGCTGTAAAATAGACCATAACGGTTTGATTGATTAGTCGGACTGAGCCCCGCGGTTACTTTGCCTGCAGTTATTTTCTTCTTCTTAGACATTACATTCCGTTTCAATACCCATAGGTATTTTTCACTCAGCTTCTCCTTCCGTCCACTGTTTTTGCTTTGCCGAGCTTGTCCTGCCGCACTGTGTGCACTCTATGATTTCCAGACACTGTATCTCTAGAAACGCCTAAAAGCTGGGCTGTTTCGGTCACAGTTGATCCAGCTAGTCCTGTTCCTACAATTCGGGCTTCTTTGAAAGTCTGTGAGGTCTGACATTTTACGCTTTTGACAAAATTTCAAGACATATATAATTTCACTAAAGTTATGTCGCACAACCATGATATATATATTTTTATATTAAAAAAAACTGGTAGCTAAGATTGCATTTTAATGCTTACGATTGGTTTGGTTTGATTTGTTGCTCTACAGTCCTCTTGTGCCTCTTTAGGCTTCTAAGTTTTTAGACCGGGATCTACAATAAGTGGATTCCGAATCACCAACAAACATCCATGCCAACGCCAGGATTCGAACCTGGTGCATATGGTACCAGTAGCCAGAGCGCTAGCCAACTGGCCATCAGGCCGTTTTTAATGCTTACGAAGAGCAGTCTTTAATGTGATTTTTATTCATAGGTGTTTCCATTATTTTGATAACCACCTGTATTATATATATATATATATATATATATATATATATATATATATATATATATACGCCTTTTGTGTGTGTGAGATCGTATTGTATAAATTAAATATTATGATTAATTTATTGTTTATATCTTATCCATTAGAACACAATCAAAAACAAAAACGCACTCCTTTGACGCTAAGCCAATAAACATATATACTTAGATAATTACAATATATCACAGTAATTATTTTCGAATGCCGGACTTTAACCTGGGCCACAGATTTAGTAAATTCAGCGTTACTCATAGGCCTTTTACACTGTACCATATTGCACTGTACCCGATCACATTTATTGCCAATAGCGCGCTAATCACAATGCAGAATCCGATTCTACAACATTTATTTATTACGATACTTTTATTATTTACGGTACTTTTCATTAAATACGAGTTGCACTTTAAATTTGTACTAAACTAAGCATTTGAGATTGTTTTGTTGCTAGGTAATACAATAAAACACGCAAGTTGTTTTGATCAACACATGATAATTTTTTGACATGAATAACAAAAAAAAAGGTTGATATTCTTGTAAAAAATTCTGACACTCTATTGCTACCTTTTATTTACAATTAACAATCCAAGAAGTTTGGCGATCCCTAATATAGAAAGAACACCGTAAGCGTAATCTCCTTCCCTACGCCTACATTCATTTCATTCTAGACTGATTCAGTCAGAAAAATCTCGAAACGGTAGCGCACGCTTCGTGATTGAAAGTGAAAGAAGATCCTCCCTCCCTCCCTCCCACCTGAACTTCGAAATATATCACGAATGCATCTGATTAATGGAAAGCATCCATTTCTGAATGCTTGTGTCAATAGCTGCGCACGTCACAACGGAGCGGCTGTTCAAATCGTCCTTCCAGCGAAGATCAGCAACCGATTGCCATTTGAACCTATCTGTGAAAGTAAAAATGTATTTGTATTTTCATTTCTGCAGTAACTTTATTGCTTTTGCAACAGGCATTTATTGCTTCTGCATTCAAAGTTAATTGACTGATTATGCCTGACAGGTTCCTGGACCCCTTTTTGCTAATAAGGTAAAGGTCACGGATCCTTTTTGTTAATACGGTAAAAGCACACGGACTCTCTTTGCAAATGCAGTGAAGGCCACGAAACTTTTGCCATTTTAATGAAGGCCTAGGATCTTTTTTTGCCAGTTCAGTGAAGATCACTGACCTATTTTTGCCAGTACAGTGAAAGCCACGGATCCTTTTTGCCAATACAGTGAAGACCTCTGATCTTTTTTTGCCAGTACAATGAAGACATTGGATCCTTTCTGACAATACAGTGTAGGTCACTGATTCTTTTTGACAGTGTAATGAAGTCCACGGATCTTTTTTTTTTGCCAGTACTGTGAAAGCTACGGATCCTTTTGAGTGTAATGAAAGCCATGAATCTTTTTTGGCCTGTGCAGTGAAGGCCATGAATCCCTTTCGACAGTACAGTGAAGGCCACTGAACTTTTTTTTCCCATTACAGTGAAGGTTATGGATCTTATTTGATAATACTGGAAAGCCATGGATCCTTTTTTGACAGTACAGTGAAGGCCACTGATCTTTTTTCCCATTACGGTGAAGGTCATGGATCTTATTTGATAATACTGGAAAGCCATGAATCCTTTTTTGACAGAACAGTGAAAGCCATGGATCCATTTATGACAGTATAGTGAAAGCCATAGATCCTTTTTGACAATACAGTGAAAGCCCTAGATCCTTTTCACCAATACAGTGAAGATCCCTGATCTTCTTTGCCAGTACATTGATAGTGACATCCTCACTATTTCTTGCAAATAATACTATTGAAGGAATATTAAAATCTAATTTTTTAGTAATTAATAAAGTGCGTGACAGGGTTACACGGATGATATTTTATGAGCAACGCAATATTTCAATGTTTGAATAACCGCACGACTGAACTGCGCCATATCACATTTAAGAACGTGATTGCAAAGCTTGTTATCCAATTTCTATCTTTCTATCATATTTTGCAAGCGTTTCCTTATTACTGAATGTTAAAAAGAAATTAAAAAAAAAAAAAACCCAAAGAATTCTTAAAAGTGAGAATTTAATCTTTTATCTTTTTTTTCTTCCTTTCCGGTAAAAGTACAGCATTATTTTTTTTTTATTCCTTTCTTTTAATTCTTTAAGCTAATCAAAAGTTCTATTTATTGAAAGTAAGAAATATCCAAGGAAATAAAAATATTAAATACGTACTGATAATATTAAATAAAAATAAAAATTTTATATTTGCTGCCTATTTTTGATGCAATTAGAATTTCAATAAATAAATAATAGTTTCATAAAGATTTTAATGTTTTAAAGACATTTACGATTTCATGCCTTCTTAAACGGTTATAGATTGCAGATTGCACAGGCTTGATACAGACGCAAAAAAACATTTTTGAATCGGGAATCGAATGTAAAAAGGGGGAAGCTGTAGACGTAAAAAAAGCAGCAGCTGATTCAGATGGAAAGTGTCAACTGGATCTCAACCAAGAAGCTATTTTCGCCTCGCAGTTCGAAAAGGAAAAAGAAAAACACTCCAAAAACCCTCCTTCAATGCGCACGAAAAGAACTGTCAACTGAACAGTGGCTATTCAAAACATTTGTTGCAAATTAAATAAAACACATTCGAAAGTCAGCCTAGCTGTGCGATTTTTTTTTTTTTCCTTCGGAATTCAAATTAAACTTTTCTCGATGAATTCACACACTTTTATCTTTTTCTTTTTTTTCAGCAAATTATCAGAGCGATTAGAGAACTATAACCATGGAGTAAGTAGTAATATAAAATAGAGTTCGTCCTCATATTCTTAAGGAGCAGAAAGTTCGGACAACCATCTTTCGTCTTTTTCGTACTAGAGTTGGCATCGTATCGCCATTTGGCTTCTTTTTGCTGCGAGTATTTATTTAGAAAAAGTAAACATGTCACGAAGCGATTCTGGGAATTCCTAGAAATGCTTGAAATTCTTCTCAAGTCGTGCATTTGTTAAACTATGTGCTTACTAAAGATAAATAGATTAAAAAAGCGTTATTTTGTTTGCAATTCTGATCATTTAGTATCGAATATAATAAAACATTACAAAAAGTTCATACAAATGAATATTTTATTTTAAAGTCCTTTTGGAAGGAAAAAAATGTACAAGGTAATTTCTTAATAGAATATAAATGGCAAATATATAGAAAAATTAAATTTATATTTATTTACATCTAAAAAAATGAACTATTTGTTTTAAAAATTGTTATATGATAGTAAAATATTTTCTCTTCGAGCCAATAGCCTATGTCACTCACAGGCGCTAACACACAATGCCTACAAAAAAACCGCCAGCGGATGGAACCTTAGCGCTAATTCTCACCAGAGGCGCACGTTGCCAGTGAGCCACGAGTCGGGCATTAAAAATTGTTGAGACGAAATGCGTAGCAGGCATTTTGTGGTACACCCTGGATAACGCTGAATTTGCTGCATCTATCATTCTAATGATAAATAACTTCAGATTACAGTGACTGGAATTTGAAAGCAACAACAGACATAAAAACTTACAAAAAAACAGTGATCACATGCCGTCCACCAATTCATTTCCGATTAATCTTTTTAAACAATCAAAATCGACAACAACATCAACGGTATCAAAACACAGCATTATCAGGGGGAAAAAGAAAAAGAGACCACACGTGGTCATGACGCAAGAGCGACAGCTGGTCAAAGGAGCGGAAGGAAACTCTCCCTCTTCAATGGGAAGCGACTTTCACAAGACACTCGTTAGTCGCCTTTGTCTCCGCTAACGAACCAGTCTCGTGATAAGGATTATTTTGAAAACGAGAGCCCGCGAGAAAACGGAGGAAATCACGCATATTTTTCCCCAGAGGAAGGAAATACGACTCGTAATTTTAGCGCAGCGTACGTGTTTTTCGTGCGTGTGAACGTTTTTTCACTTAGGATTAACATAGATAGCGATTATGTGACAAATACTTTATCAGATACGTGGTGTTTTCCATCCATACCTTTCATGGATGGATAAACAGAGAAAGTGGATTTACCATACGGGGAATAATTTTATAGGAAAAAAAGTTAATTCAGTTTACCATACTACTGTGCCCAAAAAATGACCAATTATTATTTTTTTTCAAAAATTATTCATTTATTCTTCCAAATTTATTTCATCGCCTTCAAAGTAATACTCTCCGGCACAAAGCACTTATGCCAACTTTTTTTCCAATCCTCAATGCATGCTAAAAGTCATCGGCAGGGATGGCCTTCAATGTGCGCAGCGATTCATGTTGAATCTCTTCAATCGACTCAAAACAGTGTCCCCAGAGTGGTCTTTTGAGTTTAGGGAATAGCCAGAAGTCGCACGGTGGTTGTGGAACGATATGAGTTTCATTTTTGGCGAAAAGGTTACGAAGAATCAAAGCTCAATCGAGAATCAATGGAGATTTGATGCGTTTGAGGCCCAAAATGGAATTGACCGACCTTTTGAAGTTCAAACATCATTAGCAAGGTCTCTAAATGTAAGTCGACGGTTTCCAAAGATCAAATCTTTAATTTTTTATGGACGTGAGCTTTGTCGGTTGAGGTTGGTGGTCGACCAGAGGGCTCTTCGTCTTCAACACCTTCTCTGCCTTCTTTGAACTGTTTATACCATTTATAAACATTTCTTTCCGATATAGGAATGCTCCCGGAATGCCATCTGCAACATTCTATACGTTTCCGCAAACAAAATTGAATGCAAGTTCTTTGCTCAATTAATTCAGACATTTCAAAAATCGCCGGAATCAGTTTTAGCGTCTCACGTAGCCAAGCGTAACTCAAACACCAATGAATATTTTGACGTCAAATTTAACACAAATGTTGAGACAGTGCCAGCAACCTAGAAAAACAAATTGAAAGAAAAACAAATTGAAATTCCATCAGCCCCGGGAATTTTAAATTGAAAATTAGTCTTAACTTTTGGACACAGTAGTATTTTCCACAGAGGAAGGGAATACGACTCACAATTTTAACGCAGTGTACGTGTTTTTCGTTCGTGTGAATGTTTTTTCACTTTGGATTAACACAAATAGTTGATCAGATATGCTTGAAAACGACGTAATATTTTTCATCCATACCCGTTCATGGGTGGATAAACAAGGAAAGTGGATTTACCAATCCCGGAGAAATTTATAGGAAAAATAAAAGTTAATTCAGTTTACCATATAAAAAAAGATAACCCCAATTGATTATAAAAACTTTAAAAGTTCTCGCACAAGCTATTGACATCATAGCTGAGTAGTGATTAATCTTTGCTTGACTCATCGAAAGCTTAGGTTATTAACATATTCAGAGACGATTTGTTTAAAAGAAAAAAAAAATGACTTAATTTTTTTGTTTTATTACGATTTATTCATTTTATATTGATAGGAATTCAAAAAGAAGAAAAAAAGGGGAAAACAATAACAACGTACAAAGGAAACTATTAAGTTCTTGAGTGTTAATAGTAATTTATAAGTGAAATGATTTCATATATTGCGTGCATAACTTATTCCTTCCATTAATTATTAAAATTATATTTATTTAATATGTCTAGTATTATTTTTATCAAATGTTAACGAATTGTTCAAATAATTCAATAATACTAAGAGTCGAAATATTACTTTACGCTATTTTTATATTCCTAACTGTACACCACCATAGGTCCTGATGGCCAAGTGACTAGCGCTCTGTGCCACATGTTTCGAACTCGAGTCCTGGCGTGTCTGTAGTGGCTCGGAATCCACTTTAAACCGTTGGTCAACGGTCTAATACGACTGTAGAGGGTTGGGCTGGCAACCTTACCCTTCTGTCTCGAAATTTGCCAGTAGGCAAACTGGCCTTGACCCATCATAGGTTGTTGCGCCAATGAAGATTGGTTGGTTTGGTTTATCGCTCTATAGTCATATTATGCACCCTCTGGCCAAATCAGTTTAACATGGATTCCGAACCACTAACAAGCATCTATGCCACGCCAAGATTCGAACCTAAAGCCTGTGGCGCCAATGAAGAACTGTACACCATGAATACCGTTATCAGTGCAGCCAAACCATAAAATTTGTATTTTTCTCGAGAGATTCTGCAGTGAATAATTTATTATAATTTTTTTTATTAATGATAGTAATTATAATTATAAAAAAAAACTTAATGTCCATATACGTGGCTAAGGGCATCAAGAAGTTAAAAAGTTAAGACAGGCAGTTACGTGGAAGACTCGATGTTTTCCAGGGTACACTACATAAAGACCCGTTTCACTGCACCCAAATTATGCCATCAAAATTTAACGCGAATACTCCCAGAGATGGGTGAAAATCGCACCCTTCTTGAAGACTTTCTTGCCTTCCTGCCAATTCCCGACTTAAACCAAAGAGCTTCAAACTTCATTACGTTTTTATAATTCTGCTTCACTTATGCCATTATTAAAATATAAAATTTTCAAAATGAATTATATGAAATTTTCAAAATGAATTTCAAATGAATTCCCGACTTAAACACAAGACCTACAAACTTTATTTAGTTTTTATAATTCTGCTTCACTTGTGCCATTATTAAAATATAAAATGTTCAAATTAAATATATTACTGAATGAAATATTTCCTGGTATTCGATGTCATTTTTTCTACCAACCTCTCAAAATATTCTGCTGAACAATCGAACTTCAAGATAAATTATTCAATAAATACATTTTTTTTTTTATCATTGTTATTATTTAACCCAAGGACAAGCGGCTCTGGCCATTCGATGTTTCGTCAACAGGCATTCCGGGTGGGAGGGAGGGGGAAAGACAAGAGTAAGGGTGATTCAGACAGGGATGACTCATGCTACTTATGACCCTTCTCATCACCTGCGGCGTGACGACAATGCACAAAATGCGACACTTCTGAAATGAATGACTTCATCGGGTGACGGTATCATGGGAGAGTGACAGCATTCATTAACACTTCTTACTTCGATAGCAAAGCCTGCTAACAGTGAATAAAAGGAAACCCACTTCCCATACATCAGGACATTGGTCTGAAATGCAATTAGGCCATTCAGTCTCGATGAATTTAAGGTCAATAAAAAATTTGTTTTAAATTATATGCCTCATATTATAAATCGTAATCAAGGCTACCTCATCGCAAAGTGGTAACGCACGAAAGTAGTGCATAAGGGGACATGGGTTCGAAACCGCTGTTGTAGTCCATGTTTTCAGATAACATTAAGCTCGATGGTGATCATTGATAATCAGGTGAGAGTTTCTTGGATTTTCTCTCATATGATAATAAAAGGAAATTATAAGGAGTATAAATCCTCTTTCGAGCGATGGTCCAGACAATGCATGGCGGATGTAACAGCAGGACAATCAAAGACATGATGAGGAGTAAGCCTGACATTAGAGCTGTTGGCCAATTTTTGGTATTTTTTTACGCCATCAGTAGAAATGTTCATATTTTTGGGGTACTCCATCTTTAATTTTGTGAGTAGTAGCTGTTTTCTGTCGACATTTAGTTCTGTAATTTGGTATTTTGTTTTTAGTCTTAAAAGAAATTTAGATTTTGCCAAGGCATTTGCATCTGCAAGGGCTATGGTTATTTAACTATCAATTAAATAATAACTATAGCTTATATAATTTAACTATCAATTAAATAATAACTATAGCTTATATAATTTAACTATCAATTAAATTATATAAAGGCCTAGTTAAATAATTATTTAATTATCAGTTAAATTATATAAGACATAGTGAAATAATCACAGCCAATCCATAAAGCATTCATGATATTAGTACAACAATATTGACCCTGTTTCATAGTCACAGAAATATTAGAATCATCAGCTATTCTAGCTCATTCAAATAATCATTTGATTTCAAATGAAAATCTTCCCTACCCTTTCGTCACACACACACACATATATATATATTATACATCCCCCTTTCGTGAATCCAATCTAAAAGCTTAAAATTACGAATCTTTTATAAAGAATAATGCAGTTTAAATACCAAACCGCGAATCTCTGCCCAATTGTTACTAATCTCCATTTTATTCACTATCCTGCACATCTTTGGTGACATCACGCACCTCATATAACAGGATAACACCATGTCTACACAATAATAACTTATTATGCAGGTTATTAAGTATCGATTGAGATTAATGTGCTCTCTCGGATCACATAATAATAAGCATTAAAAACCAAAACGGAACCAGTTTAGGTGAGGAGGCATTACTGGTCTCGGATAACATCTTGAACGGTTATTTGGTGGAGCCACATCCTCCTCGGTAGGCTGAGGGAATGATGATAATCAGCAAGTGCGATCGAGGTTCAGTGTGCCTATCAAAGGAGATCAAGGATGTCTTGGATTCATTGCTCGCGGAGAATTATGCCATTGTTCACCCCGATAACTGCATACCAATTACCGACTTCCTTTTTATGAGCATCTTCACTCGAAATAGTCATTCGATTTGTTTTCATTTGCCATATTTCTCGACAGCTATAAGGTTTCATTTAATTTTTTTAAACTTATCAACCCAATAAATTACTCGAAATCAATTTAATGAACAAAATGGTAAATGCACAAGGTCCATTTATCTAAAAGAATGGTATAATACAAGTGCCGTAGAAAAACTGGGGACATTCAAAATTATACATATACATGTAAAAAATATAAGAGATATAAACAAAATGATTACTAACTTACTAATGTAACTACAACTAAACGAAATTTCGATGCGAAATCCTTCAATTGCATCTAAACGGTTTGCATCTCATGTGGCTTTTTTTTTTTTTTTAAACTTACCAACCTAATAAATTATTCGAAATCAATTTAAGCAAGTTTTAATGTACAAAATGTTATACGTACTATATAAGAACCGTTTATCTAAAAGAATGTTGTAATAAAAGTGTCATAGAAAAACTGGGTACATTCCAAAATTATACATATAAAATAAATTATAGTTTAAAAAAACTAAAAAACACGCTTTTAGAGTTAATCAAACTAAAAGCGTGTTTTTTAGTGTTTTTAAACTATAACATTTAAATGAGGTCTGGAGGACTGGAACTATAGTTCTTACAATAATTTAATTGTAAATAAAACAAAGGCTAAACGCGAATATGTCAAGCCAGCCAGGATTCGAACAGGGAATCTCCTGATCCGTAGTCCGGCGCGTTATCCGTTATGCCACTGTCCAAAATAGATTTGAATGTCTTAGGTACTTTCATTCTACATGGGTTAAATTGTTCTTCATAAGTTAAAATAAAATCAATAATCCTGGCGATCCTAATCGTGATGAGATAATAAACTTATCAAAATATTTTATAGCCGTCGGTCCTTGAAAAGTCTACAACGTTTAAATGAAATCTGATCGCTTAAAGTAGGGCAAATAGCCCAAAGAGTCAGTTACAAACAAATATACAGGTGAAACTAATAAAATCACTAATCGTGGCGATCCTAATCATGATGAGATAATAAACTTATCAAAATATTTTATTGTCATCGGTCCTTGATAAGTCTACAACGTTTAAATTAAATTTGATCGCTTAAAGCAGGGCAAAATCGAGCCCAAAGAGTCAGTTACAACAAACAAACATACATGTGAAACTAATAAAAGCGTATTAATGACTATTAACTTACAATGTAGCTATAACTGAACTAAATTTCGACGCAAGTAACGTTTTAGTTGCATCTAAATGGTATTTGATTTCATACTGTATATTGGCTGGTATTTGAAGTTTCGAATGGATACTCTTCACTATCCAGCTCTACTAATTTTTGTAAATGTCGCTATAGGAAGGATTGAGTTTAATCTGATGCCTAGTAATAATTTGCATGAACTGAAGAAGCTTCTTAACCTCTCCAATTGTCAGCACACGTCGCGATATAAAATTCCGATATAAGATAAAAGAGTCAATGTCACATCAGCAAAGTTCTAGCGCTCCAATATCTTTTACCTCGGAGTCCCCATGCATGTCTGGGCATCCCGCTATATTGTGCCTGTCCATGACCTCGTCTTTCCGACACAGTGGAAAATATTAACCTTAATGCAAACGTAAGTGACAACATAAAAACCTGATCCAAGATGATAATGAACAGAAAGAGTAATGAAAAAGAAGCTGAATCTTGAGAAGTGGAGCAGTCTGCTGATCTCTAAAACAACAGAATTAACTCAGCAGACGAATATGAACTGCCAAAACTAGTTGAAAACCCATTCCAGCTGGTTAAAATATCCACAGACTTTTCCGATCCTTTGACACGGTTCATTGACGAATGTCAGACGCAATCCTACGCGAAGCATTATCAATTCTTAAAAAGCATAAATCTAACATATGCAGATTACAACGTTGATATTAAAATGAAGTAGGTTAAATCCTTCTATTTTTAATGCAACATGCAAATGCATTTTTCTATTTTATTAAAAATATATCTTATCTTAAACTCAATTTTTTTTTTTTAGTACAACGACAGTAAACCACTTTAAGCGGTACTCTTTATAGAGCAAACAACTTTGAATTCACAAATCAAATATAGTTTAAGTTCAAATAAAACTATATTTCAAAGCAGACTTTAACTAGGGATAAATAAGGATTAAACAAATGTAGTTCATTTTTTCCTCTATAAAGTATGTTTAAATATGACGTTATTGTTTACAAATGTTGCCTCTTCTGTTAGCTGTCCAACATTTTTTTTATTAATGTTGTTAGAACCATCCAAGTGAAAACAGACAATGCCAATGAGCAACAAGAAACCATGTCCTGAATTATACGATATTAAAGAAATTTTCCCATTCACCAACATTTTAGTTTCCTGAAACCCATTTGCCAAAATCAGCATTTGAAAGAAAAAATAGCATTCAGTAGCATCTGCAGAAAATAATTGTCTAAATTATTTGAAGAAGAAAAAAAAAGGTTCTATTCAAAATATAGGAAGTTTGAAAGAAAAAAATTCAAACTACAGGAAATTTGAAAAATCGATTCTGCTGTAATTTAAAAAACTATATACTAATAATTTTTTACCGAAATTTTATTTGATAGAAAATGACATTTATAATCGAACGATACCTTTTTATGCCACTGCAAAATCTTTTTCAGAAGTTATAAAATTTTATTAACAATTTAAAATTTGCTTCTGTTGCAATTTAAAAACTATATACTACTAATTTTTTCTAAGTTTTATTTAATAGAAAATAACATCTGTATTCTAACGGTAAATTTTTTTATGTCTGCAAAAATTCATTGCTGTATTTGAATAGTAACGGTTTCCCTCTTCTCTCTTTAAATTTGAATATTGATTTTGGTCTTGCATATTAAAGAATACAAAATTTAAAAAAGGATTCAATCAATTAATATAATTTTTTTATCATTGTACAATCAGGGGAACCTGTAGGAAAATAGCTAGACAATTTATTATTTTATGAAAGAGAATTGAGTTACCAATCTAATAATTTAGTTAATGTTATCCGAAATAAATATGATTCTCCCATTCTAATATCATTAAGAAGAGATCAAGAAACTACACTCAAGAGCCAAAACATTATGACCACCTGTCAATAACGATTGGCTCACCTTTGGCGCGCAACACAGCTTCAACCCGCCTATGGATGCCACAAGTCCTTGGTAGATGGCGGAGACAGATTGTACCAGATGTTTAAGCAACGGTCATGCAAATCCGAGATAAGCGACCGCCGTCCCAAATGTGTTCTATTGGGGATCCGGTGAGTTAGGCCATCAACTGGAATTCCAACATCATGTTCCTGGAACCACTGCAACACAATTTTAGCCTTGTGACAAGGGGCGTTGTCCTGTTGGAACATTCCATTTCCAGCTGGAAAAACAGAGGCCATGTAAGGGTGCAACTGGTCCGCTATGATGTTCAGATACCCTGTAGCATTCATGGTCTGCTCTACCACAACCACGGGTCCCAGAGACGCCCAAGAGAACGTCCCCCAAAGCATAATACCGCCACCACCGGCCTGTGTATGGCCTACTGTACATTGAGGGAGCAACTGTTCGCCTGGAAGACGGCGTATCCTGACACGGCCATCGGCGTGATGAATGACAAACCGTGATTCATCTGACCAGGCAACTCTTCCCACTGATCCATGGACCAGTCACGATGTTCCAGGGCCCAGCGCACGCGCAGTTGGAGATGTCGCTTGGTCAGCAAAGGCACACGAGTGGGACGTTTGCTGCGTAGCCCATATCCAACAGTGTCCTGAACAGTGTGGTCCGATACTATTCTACTTGGCCCTGCATTGTATTGGGCTGTCAGCAGCCACTGTCTGGCTCCGGTTTTGCTTCACCATGCGAGACAGTCACCGACGACCTTTTTCTTTGATAACGTGTGGACGTCCAACATCATGTCGTCTAATGCTGGTTTCACCGTCATTCATCCACTTTGCATAAGTACTAACAACTGTAGATCGCGAACAACCCACGAGTCGTGCAGTTTCGGAAATGCTTGTTCCGAGCCTTCGAGCCATTACAATCTGCCCTCTATCAAAGTCGCTTAGATCCGCAGCCTTTCCCATCACACACAGAAGTAAGTGAAAGAATGATTCTTCAGACTCTCCAGCAGCAGTTAAATACCACTTCCACCTAATCACGTGCCTTCCACTTCATCCAGGGAGTTCATTGCAAAATGTAGGGGTGGTCATAATGTTTTGGCTCTTGAGTGTAGATACGTTTAAAAGATAAGATTGAAAACAATTTAGACACAAGAAAAAGTTAATGATGTAGCTCAGTAAACTTCGATAACTTCTTTATGCCATCAACGCACAATACCAAATAGTTTAAGATTCATCAAGTGTGAGAGAGAACTATAAAATACCTAACCATGTCCACTAAAAATCCAATCCTTGAAGAAGCAGTCGCCATATTACATTAACCAAATTTAATAGCGGCTGAATATGACATTTAAAAAACACCGCTAATCCATGAATAATAAAAACTATATCTTCATCTTCAAATTAACGAGACAACGAACTGTCTACATTCTTTTTATGATTTCAACATCAACCATCCTAACAACAGCTGCAACAGTAGGAGGTTCATTTTGCGGGAGTGATTTTGAACATACCATGGAAAAAAATTGTTACATAGAAAAAAAATTCTGTTGCTAGCATATGTTTAAAAAGCCTCTAATTAAAACTGATGCACTACAGTAAGAAAAACATGAAATGTGGGACATATCCTTATTTTAAACAACTTTTCATGGTTTCATTTACGTGGATTACTCGCGTAATATTAAGTGATTACTGTATTATCATTTTATTGATTTTTTTGCCGGAAGAGATTAAAAAAATTATTAATAAAATAAATAAATTTTTAGAATTTATAAACTTTTTCGAGAACTAATGTTCTGGTTCCATCAACTTTACTACTCCAAAAAGTAAGACCAGTTTTCAATTTAAATTTCCCGTGCACATGGTATTTCAATTTTTTTTTTTTTAGGTTGTTAGCACTGCCCTTGACATCTGTGTGAAAATTGATGTCAAAATATTCATTAGTATTTGAGTTCTGCTTGGTTTTGTGAGATGCTAAAACTAATTCCGGCGATTTTTTAAATGTCTGAATTAATTGAGCAAGTACTTGAGTTAAAATTTTGTTTCAGGAAACGTGTAGAATGTTGCAGAGGCATTCGGTGAGCATTCCTATATTGGAAAGAAATGTTTAAGAAGTGGTAAAAACAGTTCAAAGAAGGCAGAGAACGCGTTGAAGACGAAGAGACCACCAACCTCAACCGACGAAGCTCATGTCCAAAAATTAAATATTTGGTGCTTGCAAACCGTCGATTTACAATTAGACACCTTGCTGCTGATGTTGGAATTTCAAAAGGATCGGTCAATTCCATTTTGGGCCTCAGTTTTACCATCTCACAAAACCAAAAAATGTAACTCTAGCACTAATGAATATTTTGACGTAAAATTTCACACAGATGTCAAGGACATTGTAACAACCATAAAATAAATAAATAAATAAATAAATAAAAATTTGTAATACCATATGCCCGGGAAATTTAAATTGAGAATTGGTCTTACTTTTTTTTTACAGAGTAGTATGAAAATAAATTGAACAATATAGGCATCAAGATTGTTATAACATTTAATTCAATAAAGGAAAAAAATATTGATACAGACGAGTAAAGAACAGAATGTGGGAAGGGGTGAAAGTCAAATGTTTGAGAACAGCAACTGCAGAGAATATTTGGCAACGATACGATGGTTTTCTGCCCGATTGAGCAGTCCTTGCAAGCGAAGATTCTGTTCCCATATCTCTCGGACAAGAACAATGGGCTTTTTCTCACCAGGTGAAATGACCTCTCGTGTCACCTTCAACGCACCACCAGATCTTATCGGCTTGCCCAGACGACAAAGAAGATTCCCTTGACGATGATTTGGGCAAATTATATTCGAACGATTCAAATACATTTAAATTTTTGTTGTTATTATATAATTTAATCGCATACTGCACAGTTGCTATTTTCAAATGCCGGATATTTTGACCAGAGGTAGGTCAAAATATAAAGATGACCAAAAATATGTAGATTTTTGTCGCTCTAAGGTCACATTTTGCACACTTTAGACTAGGACCTACAGTTTAAAGTGGAATTCCTAACAAACATCCATGCTTCACCAGGATTGGAACCTGAAACCTGTAGTACCAAAGGCCAGAGCATTAAAACAAATATGCAAAAGATCTAGAGCTTCCAGGGTGTTTGTTACACTACCTCCGCATTAAACCACCACAATTTGAAACAGACATACTCAAGTTTGGTTGTCGCTCTACAGTTATTTTTGCATACTTGAGGCTAATTAGACTGCGATCTTAACGTGGATTTCGAACCATTAACAAATATCCGTGCCACAGCTAGGATTCGAATCTGAAGCCTGTGATACCAAAGGACAGAGCACTAGCCAATTGGCCATCAGACCATGGACATCCTTAGGAGCATCCTATCGCATTCGCACCTTTCCTCCTTGACTAATTTATGTTTCATAGTTCAACGTTGGCATATTCCTGTGGCTAATGAATTTGGTTGATGCAATATCGCGATTACTGCTTCAAGTACTGAATATGGTTACTGAAGAAATGTTTGCTGTGATTATTAAATTTGATTGATGTTTAAAACTGACTGCTACTTCACTGATGAGATGTGGTTATTGAATTATCGGTTTTCCCTGGTGGTTCTTGTAATAATGTCACTGTTGCTCCAAATATTAGATGCGGTTATTTAAAACAGTTTTATTCCTGTGATAATTGAATTTGATTGATGTTCTCGCAGTAGCGTGACTGCTGTTTCAATTAGTGGATGTGGTTATTTAACAGCGTTTTATTCCTGTGTTAATTGAATTTAGTTGATATTCTTGTAAAACTGTGGCACTACTTCATGGATTGGATGTGATTACCATTAATATGACTATTGAATATAGTTGATGTTTTCATAACATAACAACTAACATTTAATGATGATTTAAGAATCAACATGGACTATTACACAAAAGTTCAATAAATACTGTTGCACTTTCAATTGAATTTGGTTGATGTTCTTGCAATAGCGAGACTGCTGCGTCAGTTTGAGGATGTGGTTATTTAGCAACGTTTTATTCCTGTGATAATTGAATTTAGTTGATATTCTTATAAAATTGTGACTATTTTATGGATTGGATGCGATTCCTATTCCTATGACTATTGAATATAATTGATGTTTTCATAATATAGCGATTATCATATGATTTATCTACTTCATGGATTGGAGGCGATTACTATTCTCATGACTATTGAATTTTAATTGATGCTTTCATAATATAGCAACTAACATTTGATTCATGATTTAAGAACCAACATGGACTATTACAGAAAGCAAGTTCAACAACTACTGCTGTACTTTTTAATAGATTTTATGATTTACTGCATTGTAAAAATACTTTATTCATCAAGTGAAAATAGTGTTTTCGCACATGATAAACGGAAATTTGTAAGCAGATTTCTGGTTCTCTTAGATTGGAATAACGGCTGCACATATTTAAGTGACGACAAAATTCATTTAAGTATTCATTCACCAACTGCTGCATATCATTCAACGAAAGACCAAGCATTGCGAACCAAAGGTCAAAAAAACATGTTTTCTCTTTTTCACCCTAAAAATAAATCGCTTATTTCTTTTTTTTTGCCAACAAAAAGGCCGCGCGCGCAGAAGAAACCTGTCGGAATGTCGCTGCCCGAGGCCCGGAGAAGAAGAAGGGTTGGTTATGGGTCAGCACGGTAGTCGGCACCTGCGGATGCCCCTGAACTGCCTTGAACTCGTCTTCTCGAAACACACTTCCGCTCCCACCATATGGGATCGCAGTTCGTTACTCGGCCATTGGCGTGTCCACGAACAATAAAGGGATGGCAGTAACGTATTAAGTTGATTGCCATATTGAATGGGATAGAAGAAATGCTTACCATTCATAAGGATAGTGAGCTTTCACAATGTGTTTTGTCACTGTCTGCAGGTTTTTTTTTTTTTTTATATTGGTAAAATATTTTTCCGAGTTCCTTCTTTTTTGTCTCCACAGATAAGGGATCGGAGTGATCTGCGGATAGTGCACTGATTTTTGGAATAGTGCAGCTGGGTTCGAAATCGGGTAAGGGAACTGAAAATACACCGGGAATGGCCGCGATACAAATTACTTCCGTCGTGCTGAAGAAGGAAAGTAAGATGTTTGCGAACCCTACATATATCATGCCTAAAATGTTTTGTACTACACCGTGGTTACAAAATATTGGGTGCAGTGTAATCCTCATGGTACACTATCTCTGAATCTGCTATATTTCTCTCGTTCTAATGGTGTATGGCTCAGGTACAAAGCGTGAAACAACAATTGATGGGAAAATTGAAATATACTGATATAAAATGGAAAACAACAATTGTTATGTATTGTAGTTTAATAGAAAGATAAATTCTTCTTAAGCATGCTCAAGAAAGAAGGTAGGGTGCGTGAATCCCTCATGTATCATCTCTAAAATGTTTTTGTAAAATATTGTGGTTACAAGATATTGGTGCAATATAACCCTCATGGGTACACTGAATCTGCTACATTTCTGTCGTTCTAGTGGTGAATGGTTTGGTTTGTCGCTCTACGGTCATTTTATGCACACTTTAGGCTAATTAGACCAGGACCTTAGCCACTCAGCCATCAGGCCCCCGCGCAGTAAGTAGAGAGTGCATGAACGCTTTAATGCTTCATTACAATATTAATTTAACAATTTTTACGGCATTAATTTTTCAATTTTTTTTTTTTTTTTAAGTAAGTAAAAACATGTTTACAAATCCAGTATTTATATGTAATAATTATCTGTCAGGAAATAGCGAAATAAGGTTAATTCATTAGCTATGCAATTTGTAGTGCTGCCAAGAAAAATCGCTAACCGATTTCAGTTATAATGAACAAGTATCGAAATCCATTTCAACAAAGACATCCTCATACTAGCTTAATACTTTGAAACGTTGTTTGATGGTACATGCTTAGAGGAACTATTCTTAAATGAAACAGATCTCGATTCCGGCAATGGTTGCGTAACAAGAATAATTAGGGCCAATTTCTTTTCCGAGAGCTATAAACAAGCCAGACAAAGGGTGCTCGTCCATTACGCCCACGTACCAAGGGTCGATCGGCCTTGGCGCCTTATTTACACACCAATTAAGGTTCTTCCAACAAGAGTCAAGTGGTAGTTATTGAGCAAGTGCTCTGTACGCGACACCAGAAGCATAACTCACCAAAGAATGCTCTCGACCCACGCATACCGGGCCGTTGTCCGATCTAATCATCGCACCCGTTCATCGTACCATTTATTATACCTAATCGTTCATAAAAATGATCGAATCCGTTCATTGAACCATTCATCCAACATATTCGTTCATAAAATCGACGAACTCCTTGATCGCAATCTGAAAAAACTATGTATCAAGGTGTTAGGTTTAACCTGTTCGAATCTTTCATAATTCTTTTTGTTTTCAATAGAATAACTGTTCACAAACGGGACACTATTAATAGCACATGTCAGTTAGAATGTCAAGTTGACAGAGGTTACAATCTTGATGGCGGAATATCTTGCAATCGCTGTTTTAAAAAAAACAACAACAAAGAAAATTGATGTCAGTTGTGACATTGCCTTGCATCGGATTGCATGGTGAAAGTTTCCTTCAATATATCTTCTTCTCATCAAAAATAGTTCGTGGCATATTATGTGGAATACGAGGTCCTTGACGGAAAAGAAAAGTGCAAAGAAAACCAATAATTGTTGGAGGCATGGTTTCTTTAAGTAAGCAATGAAGCTGCAGACATCTTGGGAAAAAAAAATAACATTAAGAATATTCAATCATTTCAGGTACAAATATCATTCTCGTCCATTAAATGAATATTGAAAAAGAAAAAAAAGGTAAATGACAACATCGGAATTTTTACGTAACATAAAAGAAATCATGACTTATTTCCAATAATTCGTAAATAATAGCTCGTGGCTCATCGTAAATAATTCGTATTTACAATCCCAAATCAGTAAAATGATAAAATCGAAATTGTATCATCATTTTAGAGCAATTTTTTGCATATCGCTTTTACAAAGTAATTTTTATATTATATTTCTTAATTTAAAAAAGCAGAATCATTTCGGGAATTTTTTTGGATATATCATCATCGGCGCAACCACATAGTAGGCCAAAGCCGTTTACCTACTGGCAGATTTCGAGACAGGAGATGCTTTTTCTTTATATGGGATAGGGTTGTCAACCCGATGGCGCAACGTTCTACAGTCATATTAGACCAACTGTAAAGGGGCAACTCAGCTCTAGGCACAGTGATGTGATGTGGTGTGGTGTAGTAGCAATTATCATATTAGACCGGAACCTACGTTTTAAAGTGGATTCCGAACCACTACAAACAACCACGGAATCGCCGGGACCTGAACCCGAAGCCTATGGCACCGAGTCCAAGTCACTCCGCCATCAGGCCCCTTTTAGATATATATCACTTAAAAATATAATAAATTTTCAAAAATCTGAATCTTTATTATTATTTTTTTTGTTATGATCCCATACAATCTAATTTACATGATACTAGAATTATATTGTGAATATTATGCAAACATTGTTGATTCTTGAACTAAGAGTTTAAAAGCACAATTTTCATCAAAAACACCAACGACGGCGATTTCTGTACTTGTATGTTAGCCGACTGTGTATAAAAAAAAGGACACGCTATAAATCAGAATATTTTATCGATATGTTGACGGAACTTTAATGCTGGCGTTTTCAATTGTCTGCGATGCTATTCTCAGCCAAAAACTCTTCTTTAACGACAGCCATAATGTTTATTGCATCAGTAAATCTGACACTTCTTTTTTTTTTTGGCGAGGCTATTTTAGGATGGGACACGAAACTAAACAATGATTTCAACCGGCCTCTTCATGATATGGCTCGTTCATGTATTGTTTTATGATCGAACGGCTGTTAACTGTAGATAGCTTTATTTCACAACATACCTATTTAAGGGGGAGACATTTAAAACAATTGTTGCAGCTTATCAAATACACATGATGAAATTTTTAGATAGATTTACATATCAGTTCCATGCAGTATATTACAATTGTTCTGCCAGAACTTAATTAAATGACCTTGGGAGGGAAATTGCGATTTAAACTCTTTTTTCGATGAAGATGAGAAATAAGGTGATAGGAGATTTCGATGAAGATGAGAGGTTTGTCTTATTTAATGAAAAGTGTTATATACAAAAATAACGCATTGGTAATTTTCTATAAATCCATTTATTAAATTTTATATATATATATATATATATATATATATATATATATATATTTCTTATAAATCAATTTACCATTCGTCATGGATGGTCCGACTTCAAACATTTGTCTGGATTAATTTCATTTTCATTCAAATATACACAGTTATTGTATCTCGACAAAAAGTATGCCTTAAAGGTTTAAGAAATTCAATTAGCAATTTTATAAAGTATTATATTAAATCTACCAGATAATAATAAAGTTAAAAAAATAGGAGAGATGATAGAAATTCATGTTATTGTACAGATGCCTACCTTTACGGAATATATTAGCCACTTGTTGCAATTTATAGTATTTAATTTACAGTTTTTATAAATATTTTTCTTTATTATTATTATTATTATTAAATATTTACAAAACTATGTGGGAATTTAGACTACATACTTGTTACTGCATACTAATATTATACTGTCTTCAAAGTGTTAATATACTATAAAAATGTTTTAACTAATATTTTTAAGATAATTAAAAATGCATTACATTTTTTTATGTTTATTTTTCCAAAATAAAATTTCTTTATAATTAAAAGTACTGACAATTTTTTAGCTTTATTACTTAAATCATTATAAATTTTTGCACAAGAAATTTTTCTTTTAAGTTATTAAAATTTTTTGTTGTTATGGCTGTAACATCGATGGACTTCGTGTGTTCACTTATTTATAACATGAATAGGCCATCTAGGAATTTGTGTGTAACTCTCCCTTCCACAGAAAACTCTCACTGGTCAATGAAATGCTACAGAACATTCTCACAATCGCCACCGAGTCTCTCCTGTTCTGAAAACAGCGACTGCAAAGAATGCCGGAAATTCAAAGAGAGTGAATTCAGTATTTAATGAATCAACGAATCAGACAGACTTTGTGTTCGCGGCACAATTATTTCAACACTTAACGCAACATAAATATTTCAAAAACAGCGATGTTGGAATGAAGACCGATTTGGCCTGGTTCTTCAAAGGAAATAATCATAAAAATCAATTACTGCGGCGGATTTCAGAGACCAAAAATACATTTTACGATGAACCGAAGTCTTTTCGATCGTAAAAAAAACCAAAAAAAAAAAAAAAAAACGGCGTTGTTTTCAGAGCATGAATTTATGACTTTTTTCGCTCTTTCTCATGGCTTGGAGTTCTCATCAGAAAATAAATAAATTGTTACGAAAGCATTGAGCATTTTCAACACTTGCAAAGCTGAATTATAGCATGCTTCATACTTTTTCTAATGACACAACAGACAAGACAACAAAATACTGCAGCAGTGACTTTCTGTAAACGTAATCCAACTGTATTTAGTCATTTATAAATTTTTCTCATACAAATTTTAAAAAATAATAATTTTAAGATACTAAGATAAATATACTTTCATTAAAGGGTGACGGTCTGGCTCAATTATGCGTTGGATTTCGAACCGAGATTCAAAACCTGATAAGTGAAGCTGAATCTAGTGATACCCTGCTAATGGAGATTGGGGAATTGGGGGTTTGGGACAAAATAAACCACTAAGCAATGAAGATTTTAAGTTGGGCTAGAACAGTGGTTCCCAAAGGATGCACCCTAGAATATTTCCAAGTGCGCCCTGTGGTATTCCAGAGAAATATGTGCCCAAATATAAAAATGAATGTAGTTACTCTTTTTTTTTTTGTCGTTTTTCATTACAAACAACTAATCTTTCTAGTTACTTTTTTCTTCTTATTTTATATGAAAAGTCGCCAAACAGCAATAATGGGCCAAAAAGGTTTCCGAGAAACTAAGTTTGGTGTGGTTTGATTTATCGCTCTACGGTCATTTTTTTCACACTTTAGGCTAATTAGACCAGGATCTTACAGTTTTAACTTGGAGTTCGAGCCACTGACAAACATCTATGCTATTACCAGGATTCGAATCCTGTGGTACCAAACGTCAAAGCGTTAGCCAATTGGCTGTCAGGCCGCTAGAGAGAAACTAGGAGCGGTAACTTCCATGATTGTATACTAAGAGAGCTAACGTCTATGTAATTTTCAGTGTTAAAAATTTCCATTACAGCCTCTGAGACTCTGTCATCTGTAAGTAGTAGTTTGTGGAGATGGCCATCTGGATATAAAACTGAGGCTTTAACGGAGCGGAGACTTATTTGTCAGAAATTTGTATATAGTAAGTTAACAATTATTTGTAGATTTCTAAATGAGCCCTAACTTTGAGGACTACTGGGCTAAAGAATGTTCGTTTCAAAATGCTATGATTAAATGTAGGTGCAATGTAACAAGATTCTCATGTAGTAACTTAGGTAACGATGAAACTGCTCTTGTAGTAAGCTGCAGCTCAAAATGTCTGGAATATATATTTTTTTTTCCAATGCAGCTGGCAAACACTTAGACAGCTTGGTCTTGGATGCCTTAAAGCAAGTGCTGCACAGACGTTACTGACTTTGCATTACCCAGGGGCGCGTGTAACTTGAAGATACGGACGCGGAGTAACAATGCCCCCCGCAACACTCTACGATCCTATTAGGACCGGGACCTACGGTTTAAAGTGGATTCCGAACCACTACAAACATCCATGGCACCGCCGGACTCGAACCCGAAACCTGTGGTACCGAGCGCTAGCCACTCGGCCATTCAGGCCCCATGTCTGGAATATGAGAACAACAATTATTTTTGAATTAATTTCATAATGGCGGGTTTATAACACTGAAAACACATGATGTGAGACATTCTATTGTCTTTTCCAATATTCCTTTTATGTTTTGGCTCGGAGCAAATAGTTAGTATACTGGTGCAATAGCAGAATTTTTTTTTTTTTTTCAGCTGTGTAATAGAATGTAATTCATTCAATTAAGGTAAATGCGTCGCGAAATGCGGGTGAGAGTGACTTTCATTTTAAGAAACCATTCCTCTGAACAAATGAAACTAAATTGGTACGCAAAATAAATATAAAATGCAATGAATGATTGTAGTTCTCTTATTGTCTGATGTAGAATACGTTTTTCCCCAAGTTAAAAATAATGAAAGAACGCAACAGGAAATGACGACTTGGAAAGTCGAACAACACATCTCATGATCGCTAGCGTTCGCGGAATTACTCGCCAATATCGCCAATTAGCCCAAGATAAATCCTTAGCCAATCAAGAGACTTATGAAAAATTCATCTCACAGCCCATGATCGGAGTTAGTTGCCAAGCCTTTCGTACTGTGAACTCGCCTTAATCATCTCATCAATTCTGTTAATAATCGATCTATGCAACACCACTGGAAAGGAAGATATGTAGCAAATTCAGCGTTAGCTAGAGTTTACTATGAACTCGCCTTAATTATCTCAGCAATTCAATTAATAACAGATCTATGCAATGTTTGAAATCTGTATTATTCGTATTTGCCATATAGGTAGTTGATTACGAATGCCGAATTATCAATTAAATCATTCACCACTATATATGCAACAAATTCAGCGTTAGCTAGGGTTTACTACGTAGAGGCTTGTTAAAAATGCACCGCATCAAGGACCACAATTCGGCCAATTTGATTCACTTCCAAAATGGAAACTATGCGGTTTGCAACTTCTTTCTCGAGTGCAACAAAGTACCTTCCAGTCTAAGGATTTATTGTGACCATCCCTGCATAGACACGATAACTGTAGATTACAACATATTAATTTTAATAAAACTATGCTTTGATAATTCATAAGAAATCAAATAAGTTCAATTTGGATTACAACACGGTTATATTCAAACATTTTCATGCATTCCTAACAAGTAAACTATAAACCTAACACTACCCGCATTTGCGTATTGTACTCCGTGTCCGGAAAACTCCCAACAGGTAGTCAAAGAACATCTGCAAGATGCTGAAACATCACAAACGCCATTGAGTCTCTTCTTTTTGCCAGCTGTCTGCAACAAAAAAAACTTTCGCCCTAATGCTCAAATCAGCGGCGAGTCGATTTGCCATTATAGCCACGAGTCGGGTTCAAACATTTGCATCCCTACATCCTAACAAGTTTTTCCGTTTCGAGCCACTGATTTCCAATATTGTTTTATAAAATCAAGCGTCATGTCTTTAAGAAATTTATCTTTGACATAAATTTCAAATAAAAAGTGAAAAAAAAAAATCATTATAGCAGAAACAGAGCTCTCTCAAAGCCAATGCGGATTATTTCCGTGACGGTCCCATTTGGTTCACAGATAAAAGACGAGATAAAAACGGGCGGAAAGCGAAAGGACGGAAGGGCGCAGATAAAGAACTGCATTACTAATAGAAGCAGGGAAATAGGTAAAATCGAATCAATACTTTCCCACTAATGACTGTATTTTAACACTTATTAAAATCAAACCCTAGTGCCTGATAAATAATGAGTTAGGTTTTGGAGTTAAGTGAGATCCGTCCGAAATCCAAATTTCCATGTATGCATCAAGTACGATAAATGTGTAGGCCGGAATGTTTTTCCATGAACTTCGAAGCGGAAGAAAGGGCGCGACAAAAAATATATCCCGTAATGCACACGTTTAAATGTATATTCGATACAAACTGTGCGGAGCTCGAAACTCGATGAGATGAATATCGAAGATTTATGTATCTATGTTAGGGATAGACAAGATAAATCTGCAGGCCGGAATGTTTTCGTGAAGAATAGGTTTCATTTGGCTTGGCTTGTAGATCTACGGTAATTTTGTGGCTAAACAGACCGGGGACCTACTGTTTAAAGTGGATTCCGAACCACTACAAAAGTCCATGCCACCGCCAGGACTCGAATCCGAAACCTGTGGCACCGTGCGAAAGAATGCTAGTTATTCGATCATTCAGCCCCACTGTGCAGATATAATAAATGCTCATTTATGGAGGAATCATTTTCTTATAATTTATCCACACAGACTTTAGTGACGGATGTCAATGTTAATATGTACGAAATTCGAAAACAATTACAAGAGAAATTATTATTCTGCGTATCAGATAGGTGAAATTTTAATCAAAGCTGTAGAGTTCATGTTGGAGAAGAGAGAGCGGGTGTTCTTCCAAATGTGCGATTAGTGTAACAGGTTTCCCATCCTCGATAATGCTGAAACCGTGCCATATTTACTATTCTACGAGTGAGTGATATCGTGTTGAATTGCCCGCATTTGAAAATAAATTTAAATCATCAACATCATACAATGGACACACAAAACTAGGATTGTTTTTTTTTAATGTTCATATTTAACATTTGAACACAGTTCATTGCACTTATAAATGAACACGGGACTGAAAACTAGTACTCGGTAAATGAAGCAAACGTAGAAGATTTTTCACAAAACAATAATATTCCATTTACTTGAATTTTAATTTAAAAAACACCCGTCTGCAATTTATATAAAATAAACCGAATAAAACATTAAAGTTACTATCATAGATGACAATAAAACGCAAAATTTAACTACTTTGTAAAAGGAGTTAGAAAAAAGCCCCACTGTGTTAGGGGGTGGGACGAATAATAATAATAAAAAACAATTAACATACAAAAAAAAAAAAAAATTAAAGCCAATTCCTACTTTTTCACACTATATTGTAGAAAGTGCTTTATAAATAATTTTCATTTATTTTTTTAAAATTATCTGGGGCCATCTATTAGTAGATACATGCAATTTAAATCTAAAAACAACAACAACTAAAATTAATTAATTAAATTTAATTACTGAATTAATATTTAAAACCTGTATTACCATCAAGTGTCATCCACTACAAGTTTTAAAAAAAAAAAAAACTGTATTTGAACTCGAGCGGATGAATGAAAAGTATTTTATGAACGATTGAAAATTTGAACAAGATATATATAGGGAAAAAAGAAAGAATTGAGGAGAAAGATGGCTTCAAAATAGTCTTTGATAAAACCGATATTTTCCATACGGAGCCCTCATCCGATGTGGCCTTGATTTCTGGGATTTGAATCAAAGTGGGTTGCGACCCGAATGCGAAGGACAGCTGCCCAAACATCCTTCTCAGAGAGAGGAATGTCGGATATGCAATCATTCTTAGAACAGTCTCTCTCTGTTGACAGTCAGTCTGCCTTTAAGATTTCACAGCCGACATTCTTTTTCCCTAATCTTGGACATCAGATTACAATAAAACGTCTTAATAAATGAAAACCACAGCGTCGAATCATTGTATTCGTAACACATTTTACCTTATTATTAGGTCTGCGGAATTTGCGGTTCCAAATATTCTTTCAATAATTATTTTTTTATAGGCAGGGTATTAAAATTTTTTTTGGTACATTTTTTTTTTGAAGCATGTTACTATTGATGATTATATTCGATCAAACAATAATAAACAAAGCATTCAATTGAATTTTGACAAACTATTTTTACTAATTTTAATAAGAAGAGGTGACGAATCGGCCAAAACATTTCCAATTCAATCCGCGAATTTACCACAATTTATGTACTATGAGTTTTACTAATCAGAGCGGCTGCAGAAACTAACAAAAAAGCATGAGTACAAGCAAAACACAATTGGACCAAACATACACACTAGTAAAAGTGAATTTTTAAATGAAATAAATCATAAACTGGACAGCCCTTCATAAAAAAAAAATTTCAGTAAGGTTGCCGTAAAATGCGTAACGATTCGAGTTAGACAGCTTGTTAGGCTAGAAAAGCGTTGATTGAGCACATGCTTAATCGTCGATAGAGCATGTGTTCGCTTTGTTAGCTATCCTACAAAAATCGCCGATCGCGCGCACGCTTGACGCGAAATGCTCTCATCAGTAATTTTATCTGATTTTAAAATGTTTTTACGAGTTTCTTGACTTTTCACTGATTTGCCAGTTCTGTCGCCACCCTGCAAATGGATTTAGGAAAATATATGATATAAATTTAACGACTGTTATTAGCAGTATATAATTCGCATCCGTTATAATCTATAAAAGCAGTTTTTGCATAAGGAAGTATTTTTTATAACTTTAAAGGTTTAGTATTAGCACTTCCTTGTACTCTAAATTTGTTCACAAAATATGTATAACTTATAAAAGTACCGAAGTATTATGGAATAGCTTAAGCCAAGCAAAAAGAAAGTTGTAAATTTAAAGTACAAAGATACTATATATTTAATGCTTCAATCTTAATTGTTCTTAAGAATAAAATAGTTTGTATATAACCTTCTTTCATTGTTGATCCAAGATAGTTTTTCTATAACCCTCAGTGCAGAGAAAAGTCTCTCAACACATAAGCACGCTAGTAAAAAACTACTAATTGTATTATTGAAGGATACGATTGAATTGCCTCTTAACATTTAATTTCAACATTAAATTTTTCGTAATTTTAAACCGACTTCTTCAAAAGTGCTGATTCCCGATTACCCACCTAAAACGTTAAGATGATGCCATCCTAGTACGAGGTCTGTAAATGTCGCCAAAAATGTGAACAGAATAAACCGTGTATTTCAAAATGCAGAGAAAACTGTAAATAATTTTTTCAGAATTTAAAACTGCTAAAACAATAGAAAACTTTTGAAGAATTTCTCAACAATAAAATACAGCTGTAGAAATAAATCCAGTCTATTCTTGAATAAACTAAAATAAAAATTGAATGCTGTAGGAAGAGAACTTATTTAATTGCGAGGATCAGGTCAAATGAAGATCATAAGCATTTCAGAAAATTTCGAAACTTTTACAACACTGTCTTGTAAGTTGCCAACGTGTTGCTAGTAGTTTAAGGAATGTATTGTAGTGGCAGAAGTTGAACCACTGAAGTTTTCCTGCAGTCCATCTCATCATACAAATATGTCCCTTCCACTTAAAATAAATAATTAGAAAAATAAATTTTTAATTTTCAAATTTTGACAAATGATTAAAGCAGGTAACATAGTCCATTATTTTGAAAAAAAAAAAATTAAAAATTAGTAAATATTTCATACAATATTTTTCTATTTTATTGTAGACTAGGTAGGATGTGTTGTTAATAACATACTATTCTACAAGTAGGATCACAAACTAAATAATTTTTTTTTTTTTTTTTTTATCTTTAACATTTATTGTCAAATACTCTCAACAAAGTAAATGCGGTTGTTGCTAAATACATAAAAATACGTACGGCTGCTAAGATTCCCTCATATTTGTGAACAAACATTATTGGACATGGACGTCAAAAATATATAAATAAAAACTATTTGACAACGAAATTTCAGGGACTTATTACAAAATTCATACAAACTTGAGGGACCCACTACAAAACAAATTTTGCGTTGCTTTATAACGAAAAATCGAACTAAATGCTAAAACACTTGTACTATAATAATCATAAAAAAAAAAATATTACACAAATTTAATATTTTTATATTATATATTAAGAAATGAAATATATGTTAAATAATTTTTTGTGCGGTTCGCAGTTAAATTACAGTGAGCACAAGTGACCTTCACAAGTCTGTGCATTTTGTTTATTATCTACGATAATTATTTAAATAATTATTTTCATACATATAGAAATTCAATGATCTCTAAAACTTTATTTCGTTGCAATAAAAATAAAATAAAATAAAAATGATTTTTGTTATAGTGTGATCAGTTTTATTTCGCAACATATATAAAAAAAATTCCTTATTACTACTACAAAACAAACTGAACAAAACATTCAAACATGCTTAAAACTTTTATTGACGTACATGTGCAGAAACGGTGAGGGGGCCATCTGCGCATCAAAACAAATGCCACGTGATTTTACATTCATTCTTCACAGACTCATGTGTTGCGAACTATTTTTCTCCCATTAAATATACTATTTTTATCCTTTCTTTTTACATTACAGCATTTTTCATTGAAACTTGACAAAGTTTCAAATATAAGTAAACAGAAATTCTGAAACTCGTTCTATGATAGATAAAAACAAACTTTAAATATATTTATAGAAAACTTAAACTGCAGAGTTTATTTTCGGCCAAATTTTCCTAGAGTATACAACTTTTAATTTTGTCGCGTTTTGGTGCAACTCTTGTATTTGACCTGTATAAAAACATCGCTTTATTATGTCACTCCAGAGCTTTATGACAGTTGAATTTACGGTTAAATCACAGAATACGGACAGTTGGGATTTGGCGACAAAAATATTTTCGCCGAAGTGAGCTGAGTAAAGGGTTGCAATTGTAAGTGTTGTGAATTGTAAACAGGACAAGAAACCGTGTAACCACATTTGCGACTTATTGCCCAATTGACGCCACAAACAAGTCGCTAAATCCGAAAGGCTCCTATTTTGCGATTTGGCCCAATTTACTTATTCGGAAGTATTTACTTATTAAGCATAATTTAAACTAAAAATTTACTGTTTGACAAATCATATAAAAATTCTATAGCATTTAAAAAAAAAAAAAATCGAAATAAAACAGCATATCAGCCAAAACATTTAATTCCCAAAATAAGTGATTAAATAATATAATATTTATCTATTTTTATCATAAGTGGTAGCGAGTCAATAAGTTCTGCAAACAATGGTTAAAAAAAAAACTAGGTTGTTTTCGAAAATATCGAATTTTTCTACGCATCAAACTCAGATAAGCAGTAACAATTCCAAGCAAAGATGCATAATATACATATTTCCATAACTGATTAACCTTGATCTTTTTGACATGAACTAATTTTATCTCTGATTGATTTAAAGATCTATTCTAAAAACAATTAGGGTTTCCTCGATATGAAACAGTTAACATTTTAACAAATAAAGGGATTTTATCGTTTGAGATTCATCAGTCGCCGATTCAATGCACATGTATAAATCTGAAGAAATTATTTTTCGCTATAGTACGTCTGGACAATTTTCTGTACCACTTATACATACCACGAATAGCCCACGGATAAAAAAAGGGGACATGGACTTCCAGAAGGTCTTTTATCCCGTATTTGCGTGTGGTGTGGGAGTTTTCTCACTTAAAAAAAAAAGAAAAAGAAAACCGGAAAAATCCCCACTAAGTGCAGCCGAATGACTAGCGCTCTGGTGGTAGGCGACACTAGTTTCGGCGGTGGCGGTGCCATGGATGTCTGTAGTGTTCAGGAATCCACTTTAAACCGTAGGTCCCGGTCTAATATGACTATAGAGCGTTAGGCTGCTGCTGCTACTGCTACACCACATCACATCACATCATTGTGCATAGAGCTGAATTGCCCTATACAGTTTGGGAATAATGTGGGTGAGAGAAGTTTGATTGTATTCTGTGAGGCTCTACGGTCATATGAAACCGGGGAATACGATTTAAAAAGCGGATTCCGAACGCCGGGATTCGAACCCTTAAACATGTGGTACCAAGCACAAGAGCGCTAGCCACTAGACATCAGGCCCAGAGCGTTAGACTGACAATCCTTCTCCGTAAAAAGAAAATATATTCCTTTCGGAATCTGCTAATAGGTAGACGGCCATGGTCGAACATGGATCGTAATGACGGGGAGTTAGTTATATGTGAATTAAACTAAAAGGTTTTAAATATATTCATTAAAAAAAATGAGTTATTGGCTTTTTTATTAAAAACATTACTTTTTTTTTTTTTTTTTTCATGTAATTTTTGCTATGCTCGATTGGCTGTAACTTAGTCGTACTTCAGAATAGTATCATTCTTATAGTTCAATGTATGCGTAACGGATGTCTACATTTATATAAGTAAATACATATTGTTTATTATAATATTATTGCTATACGTATTGTTTATTATAATGTTATTGCTATACATATTGTTTATTATAATGTTATTGCTCACATATTGTTTATTATAATATTATTGCTATACATATTGTTTATTATAATGCTATTATTCATATTGTTTATTATATAATATAACTGTTTATTAATGTACATTAATATATTGTTTTAGTTATATTTTTTATGAGTGTTTCGCAAAGTAATATATATATATATATTCTTGTCAAATTTTAACAAATAATATTTATGTATATATTTTAATAATTATGTTAGCCGATGTTTTGTAACCTAATTTAACAATAACATTAAAAAAATAATTTCCATACAATGTTATTTAAAAATTACGGCTCTGAATGTTGACGGAAGAAAAACGCTGCTTAAAATATGGATGACAATCATTTTATAACAGTCGGTAGATGCACAAGACAGACATGGCATTTAAATGGAACTGGTCTTCAATTGGATTTTTGTCTTTTGTTTCACGTGGAGTATGTTCCAGACACATGCACAACATTTATGTATTGAATTTCAAAGATTTATCACTGCATCTATAAATATTAAACATCTGAAATGAAATGGAGTACTGTCCACTATGAAAGAAAAAAACTAAAGTCGCACGGAAAATTAGCAACTTATAGAGTTGCCATTTATTACTATCTTAGCTATGGACTTTTTAGACACTTTTAAGTGATGAAATTCGTTTTGTCATATCTTTTCTGTTACGAATTTCAGCCTCGCATCCCTCTCAGACGCACTCTTTGGAAAACGCTTCCCCTTTTCGAGCGCAGAATGCTAGGAATCCCGTTCTTTATTTAAAACCAACTCGAACCGAACGCCCCAAATGACAAACGTGCCAGCACTATTTGCGGATGGGACAGAAATTTGCATCTCGCTGCAGGTTTTCGACCTTTTTCAAAAACGGCACGCATCCACTGCAGAAACTTTCTTAAAGACGGTCACATTTTAATACAGGCGGGAAAGAAAAATACACTTTGAAACTTACGGAATGCATTCATGTCAAATAAATATCGAACCCCTCCAATATCATTGCTAAAAATATTTCACATTTACAAATTTTAATTTATTTAAAAAATAGCTATGGCCCAATTTTTATTCCATTCGGATAGCATTTCAGTTTGTTGTTTTTGTTGTGACTCATCCTCAGTGTCCGGCAGATCGGGACGGACACCCCTTGAGTCTACTCATGGAGGGAGATGGAAGGAAAGGGGGCAGATTCTGTTATGAGTGCTGCATGACAGATAGAAATCTGACACGACTCCAAGTCGCCGAAGAAGTGCAGTGCCTTCCAGGATAACTTTTAGAGGGAATTACTCCGCATATGCGTATCGTATGGTAGATAATCCGGAAGACTCGCACCAGGTATCTGACTAACGAGGAAAGATGCTAAACATCTCAAATGCTATTGAGTATCCTCGTTTTTATAACAGTGTCTAAAACACAGCCACCAGCGGATTGGACCTTAACCTTAATTCTCAACAGTGGCGCATGCTACCGCTGAGCCCCGAGTTGGCCACATTTGCGCTTGAACAACATGGAAGGTAGTAATGAGGTACTAGGTTTGATTTGTTTGTTTCTCTACGATCATTTTTTGCACACTTTAGGCTACTTAGATCAGGACCTACAATTTAATGCGGATTCCGAACCACTCATGAACATCCATACCATCGCCAGGATTCGAACTTGAAGCCTATGGCAGCAAAAAAGCCAGAGAGCTAGCCAATCGGTCATCAGTCCGTATGAGGTGTTGGGAGAAACTAGGCAAACGAATCTGAACAAATAGTTTTCTTGTCTATGCCGGGAATGCACAGGAGCTAGCTAGCCGGAAAGTCCTCCCCATTGTGTTCGCAGAAAACAAGAAGAAAACGAGATTCCTTCAGATGCGTACGAAATTGTGATGACATAATGTGGTTATATAGAATTAACTTATAGTCGGAAAAATCAATCCATTGGGCTCAAAGAGGCGAATGCCAATTCTTATATGTGACCCCTTCCTATCTCTTGGGGGTATTCGTTATAAAATTGTGAATGCATCCATTCTGCGTTCTGAGTCACGACGTACCTGCTATTTCCATTGACAAATAACTTCAAAGCAAAATTTTAAACTGTTTCTGAGATTCTATGATAAGATTTTAGATATACATCCATCATTTTGATGTTATGAAAGAAACATCAATATTTCTTTGAATTAATTTATGTGCAACATTTGATTTGGGTTTGTCGCTGTGCAGTCATTTTGTGCACACTTTAGGTTAATTAGACCGGGACTTACAGTTTAACGCGGATTCCGAATCCCTCACAAACACCCACCAGCCATAAACATGAAGCCTGTGGTACCAAATAGCTAGAGAGCTAGCCAATTGGCCATTAGACCGCTTTATGAGCTAGAAGATTCAGATCTCTGATTTTGTTAAAGATTGGGGAGAATGGATAAATCGGAATATGCGTGTGCAATAAAAATTAAGTAGCATGCAGTTTATAAGCGCGCAATAAAAATGAAATTAAGAAGGTCGCATTTCGAGATTAGCACATCTTAATTAACAGCGTTTCCAATTATGCATTTTGACAGCATAATGCTTCAAATGACTTCATTTCAACCAACTGGAGCGAGAATATTGACAGCTGACACCCAGTAGTATCAGATTAAGCTGCCATGTTATTAATCTCCAGATGCAGGAATGGCATTACAGAAAAGGTGCGAATTCGTACTTCCTGGCGATACAAGATAAAAACACTTTCCAAATGAATTAGATCACACCACACAATGAATTAGATCACGACTGGAACCATGTGTTAATAGGTGACATTAGTGCAAGGTTGAAAAGATAATGCATAATCTTTTCCATCATAATGGTTACTTGCACGGAATCTGCACAAAGTGCGACATTGAGTCGTGCGAGACATTTCATTTGATCTCACACACCTGCAAAGGAGGTCAAAAGTGCTGTTTTTTTACAACAATACTATCTTATTTTCTGCATTGCATAACGTTGTACTATAGTATAATATTTCAAGATGCATAGAATTGCACGTTATAATTAAGTAAATATTGAAATCATTAAAAGCATTTCGAAAAAACTGATTTACAATACATTCATGCCAAATACTTCAAGAATCTATTGTTTTTTTTTAAATTGCTGCTTTTGTTTTAAAATTCAGGGAATTTTGATATCACATTATTCGTTACTGGAAGGATAGATAGATTGAGTATACACCTTAGAAACTTAGAGACTTTTTTGCAATTACAAATTAAATATTGCTTTAAGATGATTGAATTTTTTACCTTATATACTTTAGTCTATTTTTACCGTATTATACTTATAAAATTGAGCACGTTTATTTATTTTTACGAAAAATAAAAGATCTGAGGAGAGGAAAAACACCACCACAAAAATAAGTTGAAAAAACGTACAAATTAATATTTTGTTGCATAACCTTTTGCTTGAATTACAGCTTGTAATCTTCTGGATCTACTAGTGTTTTAGTGATTTCAACAGAAATTTTAGCCCATTCTTCTCTCAGAACCTTCTTGAGAACTTCTTGCTTGTGATTTCGTGCTCATGTACAGCTTTCTCTAATTTCGACCACAAATTTTCGATGACGTTTAGGTCTGGAGATTGGAGTGTGTAATTGCCAATGGTACAGCAAGTATAACTGCACAATCTTCACTGTATGCTTGGGGTCGTTGTCCTGCTGGAATATGAAGCTTGACCCAAGCCCCAACTTACTGGCACTCAAGTCATTTAAAATCCCCAAATATACATGTTTGTCCATAATACCATCAATTAAAGCAAGCTCTCCAACTCCTCCAGCCGACATAACGCCAAACGAGGACAGATCCACCTCCGAACTTGACTGTCTTAATGGTGTTTTTAGGTGCCAGTGCTTTCCCAGCTTCTCTCCATATTTTAAATCGTCCATCGCTTCAGTAAAGATTAAACTTACTTTCATCAGAAAATATTAGTGTTCCAGAAAGAAAATAGGCTTTAAACGATGTTCTGTGGCGAAAATCACTTTTTTGTCTATTCACATACTTGATGAGTGGCTTTCGTGTTGGTGTACGGCCATGAAACGCATATTGGTGAAGGGGTACGTCGAATTGTTTAAGATCTTTTTTCCCGATGGTCGAGGACATCGATAAAGCTTAGTTTAGAGGCACTCACCCTCGGATCTTTCTTTACTGAGTGAATGATCTTCCTCTTCGCTGTAGTACTCAGTATTTCTTTACGTCCTCTTCCAGGAATATTGTACAAATCCAGTTTTTTTATACTTCTGTAGTATTTTTGGACACAACCATGAGTTACACCAATCAACGAAGCGATTTCTCGAAGAGATTTGCTCTCTTTCGACCATTTTACAACCAATAAACGTTCAGATTCAAGTTTCTCTACGAGAGCTCATTTTGCGATTTTTAATGAGAAAAATACTATTTAAAAGCGTTGAAGTGCAATAACACGTGTTATAAGCAGCAGCTACTCCTGAAACTCTTCAAAGAAAATTTGAAACTAAAAAAAAAAAAATTTGGCATAATTTACAAATATAAGAAGTGTATACTCAATTTTGTGGCATGGTTTTCTATCTTTTCTTCGAATTGCTTAACTTTTTTCGTAATAAATAAGTTAACTATAGAATTGTGTTATTATAGGATGGTAAAGCAGAGGTTAAAGTATCAGGATAAAAAAATTATCTATTTAAATCAATATTTAATTTGTAATTGGAAGAAGTATAAAAGTTTTAGAGGTGTATACTCAATTTTGTGGCTCATTGTATATAGCAGATTCAGTATCATCTAGGATGCAACATGGAAAGTTGATTACACTGCATGCACATTGTGCTGAGGCAATTTGTAACGAACATCTCAAATCTTCCATCCTAATGTAAAGATTCGCCTTTTTCTTTTATTCCTCAAATTCAACGAAAAGCACTTCCAAGTTCACAGATTTGCCATGTCCAGCATAATCATAGAGTTTTCGGTTCGACTTCGCCTCTCGGATTTCGAGGCGAATTAATTCAGTTTCAAAACTCAGCGTTCTATAAATCAGGCAGCTCAATATTTGCATCGAAATATATAATTAATGCTTTTGGAGAAACATTGTGGATTAAGAAAGATAAATTCGTGAGCACGGAAAATCCTTCCAATCAATTTGAAAAAGGATTTCGCCACTCGGGTTTCGAACCGAATTAATTCAGTTTCAAAATTTAGCGTTCTGTATATCAGGCTTGGTTGATCCCTCCAAGATCATTTTGTACACACTTCAGGCTAATTAGATCGGGACCTATCGTTTAACGTGGATTCTGAACCACTAACAAACACCCATGACACCGCGCCAGGACTTAAAACTGAAGTCTGTGTGTATCAGAGAATATAATACCAGAGCTCTAGCCAATTAGTCCTCAGGCCGCCTGTAAATATGGCGGCTCAATATTTGCATCGAAAGATAAAATTGATGCTTTGGAAAAACATTGTGGAATAGAGAATATAAATCAGTGGCCGGAATATTCTTCTAATCAATATGAAGAAAGGATTTCGTCACTAGGGTTTCGGATCGAATTAATTCAGTTTCAGTAAATCAGGCGGTTCAATATTTACATCGAAAGATATAAATAATGCTTTCGGAGAAAACTGCGAAACAGGAATAGAAATCAGTGGTCCGGAAAATTCGTCTTATCAATTTGAAGAAAGGATTTCGTCTATCGGTTTTCACGCGAAATTAATTCAGTTATGGGCTCAGCGAATCAGACAGCTCTATATCTACATCGAAATATACAATTAATGCTTTTGGCGAAACATTGCGGAATACAGAATATAAATCAGTGGGCCGGAAAATTCTTCCAATCAATTCGAAGAAAGGATTTCACCTCTCGGGTTTTTCGAACCGAATTAATTCAGTTTCGAAACTCAATGTTCTGTAGTAAATCAGGCGGTTCCCTATTTACATCGAAATATACAAGAAACCGTAGAGAAACATTGAAGAATAGGGAATATAAATTAATAGGCCGGAATATTCTTCGAAGAAAGTTTCGCCTCGGGTTTCCCGAATTAATTCAGTTTCGAAACTCAATGTTCTGTAGTAAATCAAGGCGGTTCCTATTTACATCGAAATATACAAGTAACGCTTTTGGAGAAACCGTAGAGAAACATTGAAGAATAGGGAATTTTATAGGCCGGAATATTCTTCTGAAGAAAGGATTTCGCCTCTCGTTAAATTATAAATTATAAATTTGGAGTTCTGCAAATAAGGCGGCTCAATATTTATATTGAAAGATGTAATTAATGCTTTTGGTTTGGTTTGTCGCTCTACAGTCATTTTGTGCACATGCACACTTTGGGCTAATTAGATTGGGATCTACACTTTAAAGTGGATTCTGAACCACTAACAAACATCCACGCCATCCCCAGGATTCGAATCTGAAGCCGGTGGTACCAAAGGCCAGAGAGTTAGCCAATTAGCCATCAGGCTGCTTAATTCTTTTGGAGAAACATTGGGTAACATGGATGATAAATTGGTGGGTGGGAATCAATTTGAGGAAGATGGTGCGAATCTCTAGATGCTTCCCTGGGGTTGTTCGATTCAAATTGTAGTGGCACTATATGAGTGTACCTTGGGTGACAATTCTACAATTGCTCCAGCCGAGAATGGTCTCAGGTCACAACTTTAGAAAACAACAAAGCGGAAGACACATAAAACGACTTGATCTACATACAGAAATGAAGTGCTAACATTGCAGATTGGCAGACCAGAGCGTTAGCCAATTAGCCATCAGACCGTCTGTAAAATCAGGCAGTTCAATATTTACATCAAAAGATATAATTCATGTTTTTGAGGAATATTGCGGAACATTAAAAGATAAATTGGTGGAACTGAATCACTGAGGAAGAGGGTGCGATCCTTCAAATGCCTCCCACGGGGTTAATTCAAATTGTGGTGGTACTATATGGGTGAACCCTGGGTGACAATTACTCTACAGTCGCTCCAATGGAAAATTATCTCAGGTCACAACTTTCGAAAACCAGAAAGCAGAAGGGACATAAGACGATTTGATCTGCATTCAGAAATGAAGTGCTAACATTGCAGACGGACACGAAGAAGAGTCATTAAGATGGCATTGCATTCAAGCAATTGGGCAACCGCCCACTTAAATGGTGATGAATTCATTTTCCTTTCCGTTCATTCGCAACTCTTCCTGCGCAAATAAGGCGCGCTTTCGCTTTTCCTGCAACCTCATACACAGGAAGAGTTATTCACGCAGTAAAGGAAGAATTTATACAAAAAAAAAAAAAAAAAAAAAAAAAAAAAAGAGATCGCCTTTTTAAAAAAAAAAACATATTTTATAATTTGATACTGTCTTTTTTAAAGCGACGCGCATAGCAACCATCCGGAAATAACGTCAACTATGTTGTCTAAAAAAAAAAAAACTCTTTATGATTGTCGTTTATCAAGGCTGAGATATGAATTTTAAGTTGATTTGATTTCACTTTCACATTTATGCTCGCATTTAGATTATTTTTATCGATTTATTTAATAGCTTTAACACAAGAGAAAGGAAACAAAAAAGAAAATTAAATAATTAATGTCTGGGTGTGATAACTGTAAATAAATATTTAAATTTATAACAGATAATCAAAAAAATATTTTTGCTTTACTAACATTTTAAATTATATCATAAGTTATAGTTATTACTGTGTTCATCACAAATTAAATCAACTAATAATGGCAATTAGAGATATGTTCTTATAGTATAAACTATGTAAAATCTCAGAAAAGCTACTACAACAGTGGGCAATTGATATTGAATTCGAAATAATTGACAAGAACTTTGTCTAAAGGGATGAGTTCTTAGTACAATTAACTTTTTCTAAAGATTAAATAAGATAATTCAGTGAGATAATGATTTATAAGATAATGAGATAATTCAGTAATAACACAGATTATTTAGTAACGATATATTTATTCTTCATAGGCGCAAAAGCTCATGGTTACAGCTTCGAGATTTATTTATTGTTATTGGCGAGAAGAATTTTTTTTTTCCTACAACACAGAGATTGTTGTTTTCCACTGTTGTTACAATTTTTCATCAATTGTTTCTTCTTCTTCAATGGCGCCACAGCCCCATGGTGGCCCAAGGCCGTCTGCCCACTGGCAAATTTCGAGATAGGAGATGTTTTCTTTTTTAAGGAGAAGGTAGTCAAGCTCTGCGCCTAATGCTCTACAGTCATATTACACCGGGACCTACGGCTTAAAGTGGATTCCCAACCACCACAAACATCCATGGCACCGCCGGGACACAAACCGGAAACCTGTGGCACTGAGCGCCAGAACATTAGTCCTTCGGCCATCAGGCCCCTTTAGAAATAATTGCTTTCTTAAAAAATTTTTAGAAACCAACATTCTTTGAAATAATCCTCTTTGTCAAGAAAGTCTACACATATATGTATTGACACTAATAATTGAATATTAATTCAGTTTCAATACTTTTCACATAGAATGAAATAGATGCATTAAATCATACGAGGTGCAGTCTACGTGATTATAATAAAAGTGAATAAATGTACGCTGTTGACGGTTGACGCTCAAGATTTTGGAGCTATTTAGTCCCTGAGAGCTCTATCTCCGATATAACAGGAAATAAATTGCTGAAAACTTTTGAATAATACCCAATATAGATTTACAAAAATCATAAAACAATTCACAGTAGCATTCAAAAGAAAAACTTAAAGGTAAAATTTTACGCAGCCGCTTAAGAACGTTATTAGGAATATACGATTCAATCACCTGGATAGCCGTATTGTTATGGTTATCAAGCGTGCTAAAGATTTTACCGAAAATATGTTTAAGAAAATCAAAAAAGGAATGTAAATAATTTTAATATGAGCAGCCATTTAGCAGAGGCTATTTGGCGGATAGCGATCTTTTGAAAGATTTCCATAGTTTTAAGATTAGATTTAGCGGCATAAGACCAAACCGGGCAAGCGTAGCTGAAGATAGGGCGAAGAATGGCGAAATATACGCAGTGAAGAAATTAACTAATTAAATAATTTAGATTCATCTATTTAAAGACAGTTAATCATTCTAGTCTACTTACGCTACAAAGCCCAATATACAAATCATCTGTTACATATTCAAAAATTTTGTTTTCCAGTAAGCATTATAAACCTCTCTTGCAAGGATTCACTGTGTAACTTGAAACTTTTTAAAGATCAATTTGCAAATCTCCTGTTACATATTTAAAAAAAAAAAATTTCGGTTAACATTATAGCCTTCACTTTTCCAACGAATCACTGTCCAACATGAAACTTTTCAAAGCTCAATATTTAAATCATCTGTTACATTTTAAAAATTTTGTTTTTCCGTCAAACATTAAAGACATCACTTTCACAACGATTCACTGTATGGCATTTATCAATTCGAAACAATTCGCAACATTTTTGAATTCAAAAATTAATGTGCATTACCTCACGTAATAAGCAGAAAAAGTATGAAAAATTTTGTTTAACCATTATTATCTATATTTTCGTTTATTTTAAAAAATATTAAAAATATTTTAACATTTTTTATCATTTTTCTATTGGTTATTTGTCCACAAACAGCCAAAGTCAAACAAATAGTGAATATAGCAACGATGCCTTTATGAAGCAGAATCGACGATTACTTCTTTTACTTAACTCGTGAAGTCAAACAGCATCGGCGATTCCGAACGGATTACTTTTGCACTCATTCGTTCAAAATTCTTGTACGCACCGCATTATTAACGGTTCAAATCAATTGTATTACTCAAAAAGCGCAGGTCAGCTACCTTCGCTTTCAACTCCTTTGTTCATCTGTTAATCCTAGTTACGCAACGACAACTCAGTAACAGGGATTACATGCGTGAGGCATCACGATTTCAGTGTCATGGTCCTGTTCTTTATTTGTTTCTTGGCTCGGCCATCTTTTAAGGAACCGAACCGTGGAGAATTCAGAGTCATACACAAGACGATACAATCAGCCGGTGCACAATGCAACTTCAAAATGCTGATGACAAAGATTTTGGAGAAAATTAACTCGACATGGTTCTCGAAAACAGATAAAGCAACGGGGTCAGATGACTTAACAGAAACAACCGATGCTAGGTAATAAAAAAATCCACTCTGTTTTTCTGTGGTATTGCAGTAATTGCCGAATTTTCTGAAACTATGCACATTTCGAATGTTTACTCTAATGGTGGCAATCGCATGGATTTTATCAATGCTGATTTTAAAATCAGCAGACTGATGCCAGATTAAATATATCTTTTTTTAAATCAATGCTGTTCGATCTGATTATTCTTTTGTTTCAAATTCTATTCAAATTCTTTTGTAAATAAAACAAGTAATATGAAAAAAATTTTGAAGTCAATTCTACTTTTTTTTTCACTATACTGCAGAAAATCCTTTATAAATAATTTTCATTCATTTTTTTTAAGTTTATCTGGCGCCATCTATTGGTAGATGTATGCAACTTAAATCTAAAAAAAAAAAAAAAAAAAATTAATTAATAAAATTTAATTACTGAATTAATATTTGAAAAATTGTATTAACATCCAGTGTCATCCACTACAAGTTCAAAAGATGTATTTGAACTGGAGTGGATGAATAAAAAGTATTTTATGAAAGATTGAAAATTTGAACAAGATATATATAGGGAGAGTGTGAGCTAATAGAAGGAATTGAAGAAAAAGAAAATATATTCAAAGCATACTTTTAATATCATGGATGTACAAATAAGTTATGCAGTATTATCCGGGACAATTTGTTTTCATTAGTACATTTTGTTGCTTAAATTTTTTTTTTGCTTTACAGATCACTTTCATTTTTACTGTACATCATTAAGAAATACGAAATAAAAAGAATTTAAACAATCACTACAAGTTTTTTTTTTCCCCCCCTTTTTTTTTTTTAAACACTTTTGAATGAAAAAAATAACCACGACTTTTCATATCAGGCTGCGGGAGGAAATTAAAAAAAAAAAAAAAAAAATGAGCATGGCGAACGCAAATAACAAAGTTTGAGCATCATTAGGCTAAGCCTGTGGGTTCTCAAGCAGTGGAGATGGTTTAACGGAAGCACTCAAACCATTATAATTAACCTTATAACAGAGAGGGTGGGGGAGCGAACTATAAACCATCTAAAGCGTTCTTAAAGGAAGCGGAGATGATTTGGAAAGCGCGACGTTTTTCTTACAGATAAAAATTAATGCCTCAGGTAGATAAGAATTTAAAAAAATATATCAAAAAAAAACGTTTTGATTGAAGGATTATTAATAAAATAACTATTTGGTTAGCAATTCCTGATTTTACGTCTAAAAAATTCAGAATTTAATAATTTCCATCTATAACTGTTAGAGTTTTTGTTGGCTACCGTTATTGATAACTTATGGATATTTAACTATTTGATTTCTTTTCAATAATAATTTCTAAAGAAATTATATATTTATTAGTCAATTTCAATGTGTCACTTTCAATTTAGTCAAATTTCAATATTTAGTAGTCAAATGTTGGTTATTGCAACTTTTTTTTTTTTTTTTTTTTTTGCTAACTAATAATTTAATACTTTAATTTTGAGATAAAAAATTCGCTATTCGTTACTCATACTGGTAACAGAAAATTAACAAAATGAAAAATCAAAATTATTGCGATATTTAACGATGAAATATATGAGGAGGGGGAGGGTGTCAAAAATTTTCCTTTTATTTTTTTAAGGAAGATTCAAGAGTAAGAAATTGTAAAGCACTTGATTCAAATGTCGTTATTTTTATTCGACTGCAAATAGTTATTTTTATTTGTATTTTTATTGCAATCGTCACTTTCGTTCGACTGCAAATTCAGAGTAGTTAGCTTCATTTTGATGTTTCATTATAAAAATCAAAGTGCTTTTTCAAAATATCCACTATCTAAATTATCATAAAGCATGGAATAATGAATATCTAGCACACACAACACTCTCCTCAGGACAAGTTTCCTTACGGTTATCAAAATACTTGACTGATTGTAAGAAATTTTTTGAATCTTAAGTATGATTAATTTTCAATACTCGTGCTTCAAAGATAAAGAAAAGAAAAAAAAATCTAAATTTCTTCAAGAAATTGGGCAATAAAATTTATTACGTATAAACGTGCGTATTTTTTTATTGCCTCGATTATCTCGTGGATATTGAACTTGATATTATGACAAACTTCTACTTCACGGACAACTTGCAGTTGCTTGCCTACTCCTGAGGCTACTGAACTGTTAATTTTCGAAGACCGTGACTAAAATTGCTTCGTGACTTAAAAAAACAACGTGAACTGTTGTTACACAACTACAATTATTATTGATACATTTCCAATACATTTTAAGATTTACAGTGTTTATAAAAAGTGTATCCAGTCACGATCTTTCATTACTCATTTTAGTCCAATAAAAGATCATGTTTACACAAAAAATTGAAATTTATAAGCGGATTTTAGTTTTTTTAATAACAAAACTATTTTCTTGCCATTTATGGTCTTCAATAGCTTATGTAATGGCAAGTTCTACCCATATTCATGTAATACATATTACGGATATTTTTTTATTGCTTTTCTTTGCATATTGTAAATTATTTTCCATTTGCAGATTATGCCCACGTTTAGTACATTTATTCCGTAAGTTTCAGTTTACCATTCGACCTTAAGAGCACGTGTTACCTCCATGGTTCTGGAGAAGATTAATTGGGGTTTGAAATAAATAAATGAAAAAAAAAGCACGGAAGAGACTTTCGGATGTTTGCAGGAGATAGCCCGCGAAAGAATGGACCATTAAGCTCAACGGCTAGTTTATGGACACTCAAGTTAAGCACTCTGTCAACTTCCTAGACTTAGACAATGGTTTACCATCAAACAGTATGAGAAATCGTGTTTAGTCTAGAGCAGAGATGCACAGAGAGCCTTTTTCATCATAAATCAATATATATATATATATATATATATATATATATATATATATATATATATATATATATAATTTTTTTGTTTGTTCGCACTATGGTCATTTTTTGCACAATTTTTATAGTGGTTCGGAATTCACTTAAAACCGTAAGTCCCGGTCTACTATGGCTGTAGAGCGTTGGGAGTACTGCTGACAATTCTACCTCGTAAAAGTTAACATCTCCTGTCTAGATTGGTTTGGTTTGTCGCTCGACGGTCATCTTGTGCACACAATTAGACCGGGACCTACAGTTTAACATGGATTTCGAACCACTAACATCCATCCCTCGCCAGGATTCGAACCTGAAGCCTGTGGAAGTGATTCAGGGTGTCTGTTACACTACCTCCACATTTTAACGGATATCCTTAGGCTTGGTTTGGTTGCCGCTCTACGGTTATTTTTCGCACATTTTAGGCTAATTATACCAGGACCTACAGCTACATGCCAAAGCAAGGTTTTGCAGCTGAAGCCCGTGGTACCAAAACCCAGAGCGCTAAAATAAATATGTAGAAGGTCTAGTGCTTCCAGGGTGTCTGTTATACTACCTCCACAATTTGAAACGGGCATCCTCAGGTTTGCTTTGGTTGTCGCCCTACAGTAATTTTTTGCACACTTTATTTAGGCTAATTAGACTGGAAACTAGAGTTTAACGTGGATTCGAACCGCTCAGAAACATCCATTCCACTGCCAAAATATGAACCTGAAGCCTGTGGTACCCCATTCCAGAGCGTTAGCCAATTGGCCATCATGTCACTATAAAAAGTTATATGATAACTAACAATACACACGGTAACAGATTTATTTATCCAATAGTTCTCCATGTTATTTAAAACCAATTTACAAAACAATATTAATTACAATTAAGAAGGCCACGGAACTCCCTTTTCAATTAACATTTCTATTTACTGAGACATTTTCTAATGAATAGTAGCATTTTTATTCAGACTAAACATTTTCTACCAAAAACAATTAAACACACATGTGTGGCATTGTTTAATTTAAAAGGCAAAATAAATTCGTCTGTTGTCTAACTGTAGAGCCTCCTACCATAAGCCATTTTATTGTTCCTTTGAGAGTATGTATTGACATTTTTGTCCTCGGTTCTGTTTCGGGATCAATTGACAGCTACTCATCAGGAACTTCTGCGAACCTTGGCCCTTGGAGATGAACGGCCTCAAAAAGAGAACCTTTGATGCTCGAGTGTGGACAAGTGCTTTCGAAGCTGTCATCAACTGCAGTCAACTTCGCAGTAGTAATGATTCATCGGTCAATATGCAAACCATCAGGAAAAAATGGCAAAATTTAACATTGTTTTGAGTGCATGAAACTTTGGTAGATTAAATTTCCATACTACAAAACAGACAGCGGCCTACCTCATTATGTGTATTTTATTTATTTAATAACTAGTAATTTTTTTTTTTTTTTTAATTTTTAAGAAAACATGGAGCAAGATCCAGTTTTAATTTAATAAAAGACACAACAATGGAATATTAGAAAAATATTTCATTCGTTGTTTTTATTTTATTGCAGACCAGAAGATAAAATCCTTTGTCAATAACGTGGTAGACAAAGTCAGAAGTCGTATTTATATTGTTATTATTTATATATTATCATCATCACCATCGGCGCAAGCGCCTCATACTGCGCCAAGACTATCTGCCTACAGGCAGATTTTGAGATAGGAGATGTTTTCTATGTACGGAGTATGGTTGTCAGTCCTACGTCTAACGCTCTACAGTCATATTCAACCGAGACCTAAAGTTTAAAGTGGATTCCGAACCACTACAAACATCCATGGCACCGTCGGGTCTCGAACCCGAACTTAAAGTTTGTGGTACCGAGCGTCAGAAAGCTAGTCACTCGGCCATCAGGCCCCATTATTTATCTATAATTTATTTGATGCCAGAAACGTGTTCATTTTAAAATTGCACTAAACATCTGTGGTTGATGCAAAATAATCTATTAAAAATGCGCAAACATGTGTTGATCTAAACTTTCTTAAGCATGAATAAAAAAATCGATAAATATAAATCATTTCGTATTTTCACGCGAGTACAACAAAAATGGTCATCCAATACTAAAACATTTATTCAATTAATGTAACAGCAAGTAAATTCTTTGTTTTTACTTTACATATAATAAAGAAATTATAGGTAATTTCTGATATTAATATTACATAATTCCTCCCCTTTTTTTTTTGTATGTGTGCGTCCCATGGCCTGTATAAGTGAATCACAATGTATAGCAGGGTAGCCCATCCTTTTATACCTACCGCTCACTAACCTCTGTTAGTAATAAAAATTTCTAACCACCTACAGTTTCCACAGTTGTGGAGGTTTATATAGTAGGGAGGTAGCTTTACTTTAGAAAACTTGTAAAGCAGCGTTACAGCAAGTTAAAACATATAATAATTTCTTACCAAATATTTTATGCCAGACGTTGGCAGAATAAATATTCATAAAACAACTTGCTGTAGTAAAATCTATCTTTTATTTATACTTTGCAAGCATACAAGCATGAAGTCTGATCAAATTACATTTAAATTATTAATGAAATGCCTATTGCTGATGCTATGAATAAATACTGGACATCTGTTCATTTTTTTGTAAGGAACAAACAAAAGGTCTTCTCTTTTGGAAATATACAAGCAGTTTCTTTCTTTGGTTGAAATATCATTAACAGCACTAAAAATTGATTCCACAAGATATGAAGTAGGGAAATGTATCAATAAACTGAATATCATTTTACACATATTTGGCTATGACAGGCATTTTTAAACAATTCCTGAAAATTCTTCTATTGCAACATTTAAAAAATCAATTAAATTAAAAAAAGAAAAGGAAAATGCTTCAGTAACCGACAAAATCCCTACCACCCACCATGAGATCTGGAAAGCCCACCAGTGGGCGGTATGAACCAGGTGGACTGCCACTGATGTTGTACAGAAAAAGTGTCTTCACACTGGCAGTATAAAGATAACATCACTTCGAATCAAAGATCATTACTTCAGCATTCTCTTATTTTTTTTGTTTTTTGTTTTTACAAATGAATCATTTATTTACTTAATGAAATGCTACACATTAAATCCTTAACTCACATTTTTACTTTATAAAGAAACTTATTATATTTAAATAATATATACTAGATAATATTCAAGTAATATATATATATATATATATACTTATTTTTCTATGCCGCCCACGATTTTCACAAGTCTGTGCCTTCCCTGCATTAATATATATATATATATTTAAATCTATACCTTTATTTTTTTTTTTTTACCTCAAAATAAATAATTATTTTTTATATTATTGTATGCCATAAAATATAAAAGTAATATTGGCGTCAGGTGATTATCAATAGGAATCGCTGGAACAATTATTTCCATTGGCGATTGTAATAACAAGTATTTACTGCATTGGCAAGTTTTTAACAATAAAATTTGAACCATATTGTACTTTGTACAGTGTTTTAATATTATTTAATGCAAACTTTTATTATTTTAAAATAAAGATTTATTTTGATTTATTAAGTAACGCATTTAAAAAGATTTTCCTCACAAGGTGGTCCGCGACCTTCATTTTACTGGCAAAAAAAAAAAAAAAAGTATTTACACTCTTGTCCATAAATTAAGGATAATTCAGAATCATATAGAAATTGAACTCTAAAATAAAAATTTCACCCGTAGAATTATCACACACATCTTGAAGAAGAATATGCAAATTACAGGAAACCACCAGATGGCGCGGATAGTACGTCACAATGACGAGTGTAAGAGAGGGGTATATAAGGAATGATGGCAAAGAAGTAAAATTGTTCACAAACGCTTTAAAAGTCTTTCAGTGCAATAACCGCATAGTTATGGCACAAAGGAAGCATTTGGATGATTTTTACGTTGTAGAATTATCGGACGACTGGAATGTGCACGTACCCAGCTGGAAGTATCCGAGGAACTTGGAATCGCCCAGAGTGTCATCTCCAGGCTTTGGCAACGATTCCAAGATGTTGGTAATGTGAGTAGATGTTACAGCACAGGTCGCCCCGAGTTACAACTCCAAATGAGGGCCGGTATTTAGCAGTTACTGCTAAAAGAAACAGACGGAGCACAGCATCAGACCTGTCTCGTCAGCTCTCTTCAGCTACCGGTACGACAGTTTCAAGGCAGACTGTGTACAGACGCTTAGGCCACATTGGTCTATATGCTCGTAGGCCTGTCAGATGTGTTCCACTTACCGCAACTCACTGTCGCCTGCGATTAACCTGAAGTAGAGAGCATGCATTGTGGACATCGCAACAGTGGTCTGGTGTGATGTTTTCCGACGAGTCCAGGTTTAGTTTGCAGTCTGATTCTCGCCGGACTTTCATATGGAGAGCACCAGGTACCCGTTACCACCAAAAGAACACCATTGAACGACACCGTTACGGTGGTGCAGGATGTTTCGTTTGGGGAGGAATTATTCTTGGTTCCAGAACTGACCTGCATGTTCAGAGTGTAACGATGACAGGTCACATCTATCGGGATGTCATTCTAGAACAACATGTACGTTTGTTTCGGGGCGCCATGGGTGCTGAATTTCTGCTTATGGATGACAACGCCCGTCCTCACCGTGCAAACATTGTAGACGAATGCCTTCAATTGGAGGATGTCACCCGTATGGATTGGCCAGCATACTCACCGGACTTGAATCAATAGAGCATGTGTGGGATATGTTTGGCGGATGAATTGCAGCCCGTCAACCCCCTCCCACCTTCGGCGGGCATTGCTTGATGAGTGGTGTAATATTCCCCAATATCCGATTTTGATACTCAGCATGCCTAGGCGTTGTAAGGCCTGTATTGCATCGTTCGGGAGACATACTCCATATTAACCATCATACTAACCATGTTATACTGTTTTTGTAAATAGGTTCCTTTTTGAAATTTGCTCCAGGGAGTAAAAATCGCAATTTTTATTAATTATGTCAAACATATAGCATCTTTTTTGCTCTTTACCTTTTGTTTAATAAATAGACTTTACAAATAAGTCAAATTTGTTTTGCTTCTGTCTCTTGCTTTGCCTGAACTTCATTATCCTTAATTTATGGACATGAGTGTATTATTGAATCACGTTTTGATTTGTTAAATGTTTTTAGAATAACTACATTACTTTGATTTTAATTAAACAAAAAGATATTATTATCTGAAGTTGCTCTGTAGACTTCAATGCCACTAACAGCAGGGATTGGCGAAAATTCGATTGAACGAGTTGAGAGGGATGTGAAAAATTCTCGTCCAAAACATTCAATCGGCACTTATTTTTGATTGCTGCGTAAACACAGGGGACACTTATGGCCAGCCGTGAATCAATATCCCACCACAAAACATCGGAAGTGCACGCCTCCGTGAGCAAAGTAAAACAGAGATCTCCATGCTCCGGTGGCACGGTTTATTTTCACCACTCCAACTCCCCACTAACGATTTCTCATCGGAAGTGGGCGAACATTATATACTTGAAATAAAAAACATATACTTGCAATCAAAACAAAAGCTTTTATTATTATTATTATACCAAAGAGCGTATTTGCCAATATGTCAATTTTGAAAGCTAAGCAATATTTCATACTGTTACATTCACCTATTTTATTCAACAATTTCTCATGCTACTTTATTCAACAATAGGCGAACTTGGATAGCTCAGTCGGTCACTGACATTTAACCTATCAGTCCAGGATTCGAATTCGTGTTTGTTCCATGAGGGCCATAATGGCCTGGTGGATAAGTGTTAGAATTCTACGTCGTAGTCTAAACCTTAGACTTACAAACTCAATAAGCCATGCTCAATAAGCCAATATTCCTGTCTACACTGGGAATGGGCATGAATCAATCTATAGGATTGAATTTAGTTACTTTATAGATGAAGGTTAATTATTATTATTATCGATTATTATAACCAAGAACATATTTGCCAACATGCCAATTTAGAAAGCTGAACAACTGCTATATTCACCTAATTTAATCAATAATTTTTCATGCTACTTTATTCAACAATACGTAAACCTGGACAGCTCATTCGGTCACTCACATCTAACACCAGCCCAGGATTCGAATTCGTGTTGATTCGAATACTTCAATCAGGATGAGAGCGGCCCGGTGGATAGTGTGTTTATATACCTAAGGTTTAGACTACGACGTGGAATCGCAAATCAATAAACCATGCCGAACCCACAACTTTCCTGTCTATACCGGCAATGGGCATTTATCAATCTGAAGGACTGAATGTCTCTCGGTTGGCTCGTGTATGAAGGTGCGAACCCCAATCCGTAATTGGAGGTGTTCGTTCAATTGTAGAGTCAAAACGTGGATGTAAAGCGTGTATTATTCCTCCTGTGGTATGCATCGAATAACGATGAATCTGCTATATATATATATATATATATAGTATGTCATTCTAGTGGCGTAAGATCACAGGTTATAGTGCTCGGCATTCGAAATTTACAGTTTAAATTCGATCTTAAATGACTCAATTAAAAGAAATATCCACGAAAACCGTACTAAAGTCTGTTTTCTCACGAAACCCCCACATTATACAACCTTTCAACTGATGTTTAAATGTTCATAAATGACCGATGCTTTTAATTAACTTTTCTTCCGAAAACAATGCCTCTTTTTCAAGCTTTGAGCAATTAAAATAAGAAATAAAGATTTCATCCAACAGAAAGGTTATATTTTCCCCCAGCGCATTGATGGTTATTTTCCTACATTCAGGATTTCTGTGAGAAATAGAGCATAAAGCCAGCAATAAAAGTTTATTTCATTCCGTCTCATCACAATCGATTATCATTCATAGCTTTACGCTATAAGAGCAAAAAAACCTAATAATAATCTAAAACTTCATTACAGAAAAACAATTAAACAAAACTAAAAATATAATAATAAGGGCGAAGTTATCAAATCCAGAATACGAAAATAGCTATCATTTATTGCATTAGACATTATCTGTTAAACCACGAACTATAAGGAAGGTAATGTTCCTATAATATGGTATGGATTTCATGAAATTAGTCTCCACAAAACACGCATTAGATTGAAAAAATTTTAAGTTCTTACTTATAATTATTCAGAGCGCTAGCCAATTGGCCATCAGGTCGTTCTCGTTTCTGAGAGCAGTGACTAACAAGAGCTGCCAGAAGAATTCGAACCTCGGTCCTCCTACACATTAGGTGAGAGCCTTATCGTTTGGCTACGAATCGGGCACCAGATAAATTTAAATGTTATCCAATCATAAAAAAAAAAAAAAAAAAAAGAGAAATTAATAATGTAACGAATAAGACATCAAACTGTCTACATTCGGAGTCTGTGGCTCTGTAGGGGATAACGGTTTCAAGTTCACCGTGAAGACACCTGAAAATTTGCACACTTGGTTTTTCACTTAGTTTTGCGTTATTTTCGATTGTTTCCCCGGCACGTTTTTCTTTTCCTTAAAGGGATGGTCCCCCCTTTAAATAATGCTGGTTTGTATTTCGCATGTTCTATTATCTTAATTAATGAGCCTATTTTAAGTAGTTATTAATAGATTCTTCTTCTTCATTGGAGCAACAGGCCCATGGTGGGCATAGGGCGTCTGCCTACAGATGGATTTCGAGACAGGAGATGCTTTTTTTTTTACGGGGTAGGGTTGTCCGCCGGTTGTAGATCTCAGAGTAGTATGATTGTGGAGCTCAATGCTCCACAGTCATATTATAGACAGGGACCTACGATTTAAAATGGATTCCGAACTACTATTGTGGCACCGAGCACTAGAGCGCTAGTCACTCGGCCATCAAGCTCCTTTTTGATAGATTAATGAATTTAATTTCTATAATTGCTTAAAAGATCTTCGAGTCAGGAATTAAAAAAAAAAAAAAAAAAAAAAAAGACTCCCCTCTAAAAAAAAAACTTTAAAAAATTTTGAGAATCACAAATCTATCGAGAAAGGTTCTTCTGAATAAGTACCATTAAACGATGGAAATAAATTTTTGTCACATGGAAAAAATGTATGTTTCATTGTTGAGCAAGCATTTTAAAAGCATCGAATTAAAACCTAATCATCCAGGAAGAGCTAAATGAAATTTAAAAAAAACTGTAAGATAAAAAATATTTTTAAAACTATAAGATAAGATAGATTTAGATAAAATAGATAGATTTTTCTAAACTATAAGATGTGGAACGTGTCCTTGCTTTAAACGACTTTCCATGGTTCCATTTACGCTCTGTGCTCCCAACTACCCGAATAACTGGAGGAATTACTGCATCAGGAGAAACGCACGTAATGTATTTATTCGGAGTATCATGGACCAGACAAAAGAGAGCAAATAAGGAAGTGATAAGTAATCGCCCTTGTCACAAAAAAAAACATTTTATCGGGGGAAAGATAGCTAAGGCAGTAACAATAAGCTATCGTCATGTACTGCAGGCTAGTAACTCCCTATCTGCTTCAATTGTGGAACTATCAAGAGATTAAAATTCTCTAGAAAGAAAATAAAAAGAAAAAGCGTAAAATATTCCATTTCCAAATGCGTTTTGCTTCATTCTTCAGTTTCTTAAAGGACAGGGTGGATGGACACGACAAATCCGAAGGCCGTTTGACTCGGAGAGGTTTTGGTTTTGTCTGTCGCCCTACGGTCATTTCTGCACACTTTTGGCTAATTAGACCGAGACCTACAGTTTAACGTGAATTCCGAACCACTAAAAACATCCATGCTCCCGCCAGGATTCGAAACTGAAATCTGTGGTACCAAAGGCCAGAGAGCTAGCCAATTGGTCTGACTCCGGTGTCTTAGGGTCTAGTGTATGGAGCTCGTTAAATGCCATATCTAAAGATGTCCGTTCAAAACTGGTGGCACAATGTAAGTGCAAAATAACAGACTTCATTGTGGTTCACCCTGAGAAACATTGAATTTGCATTTCTTTGACATTCCAGTAGAGAATGAGCACTTGTCAAAGAGGTCGGCATTTTCTATTTATTTTCTTTTACAATTTTGTTAGTCTCTCTCTCCTTAATATCTCTTACTTTTCAAATACCCTATTTCAGAATTGCAATAACTGTAAAAATTGAGCTAGCATTTGAGTAAGCATATTATGTGGTCAGTTGTATTCGTGTTTCTTCTTTATCTCTCGACATGCGTAATGTAACGAAAGGGTACAGATAGAGAGAGAGACAAAGTTTTATTCTACAAAGAGTTTTATTAAAATTGTAATTCTTGATTTTCCATTGTATGCAAAAGATAGATCTATAAAATCTGTAACCATCATTTGTAGTAGGATTCTAGATGATCTGCACAAATTTTCCAAAACGATAGGCAGATCAATAAAATATTTGACCACCGTTTGTGGGAGGATTCTACATGATTGGAAGAATTTTCCAAAAAGATACGTCAATAAAATTTTAGACCACCATTTGTAGGAGGAATTTAGACGATTCGCACGAATTTTCCCAAAAAAACAGATCAATGAAATCTTTAGCCACCATTTGTGGAAGGATTCTACACGATTCCCAAGAATTTGCCCAAAACATAGGCAGACCAATAAAATCTTTGACCACCATTTGTAAGGTTTGTCGTTCTATGGTCATTTTGCGCATATTTTAGGCTAATTAGACTGGGACCTACAGTTTAACGTGGATTCCAAACCACTAACAAACATTCATGCCATCGTTAGAATTTGAAAATGAAGCCTGTGATACCAAAGGCCAGAGCGCTAGCTAATTAGGTCATCAAGCCGCTACCATTTGTAGGATGAATTTAGACGATTCGCACATATTTTTCCAAAAGACAAATCAATAAAATCTTTGATCACCATATGGGATGATTTTTACATGATTCGCAAAAGATTTCCAAAAGTCATCACCAGCTTCTAACTTCATCATAAAGGTTAGACCATTACCATCGGGCTCATAATTTATCACTTAAGCCTTCACCAATTTGATTCTTAAAATTATCAAATATGTCGCAATATACTTGCCATTTGTCTCTTATTTTATTAGTCTTCTACTTTGTACAGAAAACAACTGGCATTAAAGCATTTTGAAACGAATTAAATAAGCAAATCTGCTGCGGTAATAAAATAATCCGAATTCCATGCTGTCTGAGATATGCAAAACGGATATGAGATACGCCTTAGGATGTAAAAGAGATAAAAGAAAATTAATGAGCTCGTAAATGCAGTTCGTATCTTGGGAAATAAAGTATTGAATCACAGACATTTCAAGTATCTTGCAGGAATTTGTTCCCCATTCAAAAATAAATCTATTCTAGCCTCTAGATAGGAACAATCCGCTTTCAATATTGAAAAGTTTATTTTCTGAATAATATTGAAGATGAACTGAACTCATTTGTGTATTTACAACTAACTGTAAAAGGGATTTTTTAAGAATTTTTTAAGAATGTTTAATCTTCTCAGATAGATGAAATACTAATTTACTACGCATACTACAATGAAATACTGTCTCAGATAGATGAAATATATCAACTGCATTTCTCAAATATAATTAACAGTTGCTTTCGTTTAATCGCCGATTTCCTCTCGGTAAACCCCAATCCCCATACTTTTTACAACAAATGGCGGTTTAACTTTTAACTTCAATGTGAAGTTAAGCTTCAATGTGTGTGAGGGTGGCGATTTTTATTTTTTTAATTTTTTTTTTTTTATGATTAACCCTGAAGTTGGGGTTTCACTTACAATGCTGTAGCATGAGGTTTGGTTTGTCGCTCTACGGACATTTTGTACACATTTTAGGTTAATTAGACCGGGACCTATAGTTTAACGTCGATTCCGAACCACTCACAAACATCCATGTCACTGCCATAATTCGAACCTGAAGCCTGTGGTACCAAAGACCAGAGCACTAGCCAATTGGCTAATAACAATTAAATCTTTGACAGCTAAGAATGATTTGGTTTTGTTTGTCGCTCTACGGTCATTTCGTGCACACTTTAGACTAATTAAACATGGACATACAGTTTAACGCGGATTCCGACACAAACATCCATGCCACAGCAATATTCGAACCTGAAGCCTGTGTTACTAAGAGCCAGACCAATTGACCATCAAGCCTCAGCTAAGCATGAAGATTGCGTTTAATAAGGGTCAACTGCACACACAAAAAGTATGAGAGGCAAGCAAAACTGTACCAAGGACATTTGAAAGTTGTTATATGCTTCATTAGCAGAGTTACTTTGAATTCATATTGCAAGATAAAATTTGAAGAAAAAAAAATTAATTTCTTGAGAGGTTTGTTAGGCGAAATACAATTTCTTGGGTGATAATTACATATCTAACTGTGAAATTCTTACACATATCGCACGCACTGGTCACTTAAGAAACGGGATCTTCGCGCATCCACTCCGCTGACCCATTAAAGCGGAATTTTCCACTTCCTGGCGACACACTTTAGATGCTCGCCCTTGAAGAGCTCGAAAGAGATGTTCTTAAAATAAAGATTCGATTCATTGCGATATGGAAGCCTAAATGGTGCACCATTTTGCTCTTTGAGGAAGGCGATAAAACAGTTGCTTTAATGTCGATGATATGAACATTGAAAATGTATTAGGCAGAAATGAAGTGAAATTATATTCCATATTAAAAACTGATAAATTTTGTATAACCAAGAAATAGTCTAATATTTGATGAACGATTGAAAACAAAGTATAATCTCTCCTGAATTAAATAAATATTGGGTTGTGTATAATTATCAGGCGTTCTTGAACACTATTTATTATGAACAAGTAATAAAAAAAAAAAAAAAATTTTAAGTCAATTCCTACCTTTTTTCACTTGCAGAAAGTCCTTTATAAATAATTTTCATTCATTTTTTTTTTAAGTTTATCTGGCGCCATCTATTGTAGATACATACAACTTAAATATATAAAAAAAACAAATTTATTAATTAAATTTAATTACTGAATTAATATTTGAAAAACACTATTAACATCCAGTGTCATCCACTACAAGTTCAAAAAAATGTATTTGAACTTCAGGGGATGAATAAAAAGTATTTTATGAACGATTGAAAATTTGAACAAGATATGTATAGGAGAGTGTGAGCTAACAGAAGGAATTGAAAAAGGAAACAACGAATGACGAATATGAGTATGATTATCGACAAGCATTTTTATAACCTAAAGTATATTTTCATTCATAAATTTATAAAATATTGCAAATTTTATTAAAATATAGCACAAAGAAACGCCTGATAATTATGCACCAAGCCAATATGTTTGTTTTTGTTTTTATCCCACTTGGTAGACAGCAACATCTAGACCAGTGGTGGCCAACCCGCGGCCCGCCTTGAATATTTTTCTGGCCCGAGAGATTTATGCACTTTTTACAAATTATATTTATTTTATTATTCCCAAGGTAGTGGAAACCAATGTATTTAAAAATACATTATGTGTGCATCCATATATTCAAAAATTAACTGCCGTAATTATAATAAAAACTTAACTTTGATTTAAAATGTTATCCTTGCGAATATAGAGCAGGTATTGTCTGTTTATTTATGAGTTCGCAGAATAATTAAATTATATTCTGCGAACTCATGATGCACGCGCATCTTGGAACCTCTAATATAACAGGTTCTACGTTTCACTTTAAGTGATCTCAGTGATCATCTCTAGATATGCATGGCTGATTGTTGATAGCAGAGCAAACTACACACTTAGTTGAAGTTGTTAGCGCTTTTGGTTCAACTTACACCTGCGAACCTTTTTTTTTCTAAAATGAAATTGGCAAAACACAAAACGCGCCCAAACGTAATATACACTAACCTGCAACACCAATTACGATGTGCAAATACCCAAAGTGAGATCGATTTGCAACAGCTAAGGGAGAGAGTGGAGAAACAAACATCGCACTAGTAAAATATTTTTTATTTCGTTTACATTTATATATTTCTTATATATCTTTTTAGTGTTATATATTTCTTTTACAATGTGTGTTTAGTATCATTATTATTATTATTATTATCTGTGTTTACATGTAAGAATAATAGTAAACACAAAAATAATAACTCATTATGTTTCAATTTTTCACTCAGAAAAATATCTATAGTAAATCTAAATCCAATATGGGGATATATAATTTTATATGCGGCCCGCGGAGTTAGTATGCATTTCCAAAGTGGCCCGCAAGATCATTTGGGTTTGCCACCCCTGATCTAGACCACGCCCAAGAATCCGTGTGGTCATATGGACGGAGAGAAGGGGAGGACAGCTTCTGTTGTGATGGAGCACCCGTAGGTAGAAGTCTGACTTGGCTCCGTGATGCTGAAGAAGGAAATCAGTGCCTTCCTGGCAGGACCTTTAGGGAAAATGTCCCGAATTTGAGTTTTGAGAAAACCCGGAAAACTCCCATCAGACTGTCTCATTGATGCGGCAAGATGAGGAACATCCCAAATGACATCGAATGTCCTCGTTTTTTTTTAAACAGTGTCTACAACAAAGCCGGCAACAGATTGAATCTCAGCCCTCATGCTCACCAGTGGAGCACGTTGCCACTGAGCCACGAGTCGGGCTAATAAATGTGTAAAATATAGAATCATGTTTTACTGTTTTCTAATTTATTGCCAACTTTGAAATAAAAACTTTTCTCAAATTTGTCTACCAAAACATTAACCATCAGTAAATTTCTGCTACCATAATTCATTACGTATTTTACGCGATAGCAAAGAAATAAATTCCATTATAAAACTGCGTTCATTTATGTAGTTGTCGTCGTTGCTAGCAATGCATTATAAGAGTAAGTCTATTTGGTTTCAACATATAGTATATTTTGGTGAACAAATGTTTTCAAGCATGGATACTAAAAAATTGATAGATTAATTAATTCCTGCTTTTTGATTACTATCGAAGTTAAACCAAATATTTTAACACACATTAAATCATTGTAATATCACTTATGAAATTTTTATATAGTTTTTTTTATTACATTATATTGCTTATTTTTCTTTATATATATAAATAAATGAAGTTAGTACATAATAGATAACGTCAAAGTTACTCCTTGTGTGTACAGCTTGCAGTATTCACATGTCTATGCATTCGGATTCGAGTGACACAAACTCAAATTTTTAATAGATTTTATAGAGGTGTATCTTAAAAAGAATCTGGAAATCAATAATTTGGAAAAACTAAGTAAAAATATTTCAGGTTTGATTTAGGGTGGTAAATTATTATGTCCGTGGTTTCCACGTTATACATTATAACCACGTTCTGTAGATGCTCAATTGCCTTACAGAGAGACACGGTGAAATATAACAAAATTTTCCATTTACATTTATATGTTAATAGTACCTTCAAATGGGGCCTGATGGCCGAATGACTAGCGTTCCGACTAGTGCTGGATGACATAAGTTTCGGGTTCGAGTCCCGGCGGTGCCATGGATGTTTGTAGTGGTTCGCCTTAAACCGTATTCACCTTAAACCGTAGTTCCCAGTCTAATATGACTGTAACTGTCCCGGTGGCCAATTGGCTAACGCTCTGGCCTTTGGTACCACAGGCTTCAAATTCGAATCCTGGAGGTGGCATGGATGTTTGTGAGTGGTTCGGAATTCACGTTAAACTGTAGATCCCGGTCTAATTAGCCTAAAGTGTGCATAAAAATGACCGTAGAGTGACAATAATAAACCGATGGTCATAAACCCAACGACGGTCATAAACCTAATATGACTGCAGAGTGTTGGGCGTAGGGCTGACAACCCTACCCGATAAAAAAACTCTTTTGTTTCGAAATCTGCCAATAGGCAGACCACCATGGTCCAATATGGATCGTAATGCTGCGGAGTTAGTTATGTGTGAATTGAACAAAATGGTTTTAAATATATTCATTAAAAAATGAGTTATTGGCTTTTTTTTATTAAAAAGCATACTTTTTCTCTGCTCGATTGGCTGTACTTCAGTATCATAGTATCATTCTTTTAGTTCAATGTATGCATAACGGATATATGTCTACATATAAATACATATTTTTATTATAATATTATTATTACAGCCTTGGCCCACCACGAGGGCTATTGCGCCAATGAAGAAGATGAAGATTTGGTTTGGCTTGTCGTCGGTCTACAGTAATTTTGTGCACACTTTAGGCTAATTAGACCGGGACCTACAGTTTAACGTGGGATCCGAACAACTGACAAAACAGCCATGAGAAGATGAAGTACATCCAGAAATTTAAAAATTCAGTTTTGGGAACTAATTTGCAATAAACTTATTACGAAACAAAGTACACTGGGGAATCAATGAATTCTGAGTTAATGCACCGTTGGGACATCTGGGCTTTGGTAGTTCAAGCGCGTTATAGAGAATGAATATGCTCTTAAAATTAAAAAGTTTTCACAGAAGCACTGTCGGGGAAAAAACAGAAGGCCCGGATGTCCAACAACAACAAAAAAAGATACAATTCACCTTGCGCAATTACAAAAAGGACTCCAATTTAAGCAAAAAGGTGTATGCGTGGCCCAGCGAGGCGTGGACAAACTTCCTCCCACCAGGGTTCCAGGCGGACAAAAGCTTTCCTTTAGTCGTTCCGCCTCCATTCTCGCATGCGGCAGGAAAGGCAACATTGTGTGCGGTGGATGACTAACAGGATCATCCACACAATAGCCGTTGAATAACAGAATAAATGGGATTACTACATCCTTCCGTCACCAGTGACTGAATTTTGAAAGGGGGTATATCTTGGTCAATGGCGGATTTCCAAGTTTAGTGGATGAATGAAACGTTCATTTAAAGGTGGATTTGATCAGTGTTGTTGTTTCAGTTGGATAAAAAAGTATAATGAAATAAAAATACCCGTCGATGAACTTATGTTATTGTACTTGATCCGCATTGAATAAACAGATATACAACAAAAATGGATAAAAAAAATATTCACTAAATCCCATAGTAAGTCAAGAGGTTCTCAACCTTTTTGGTATCAAAGTTTTTTTCCTGTTAAAAATGAAGGCCACGGACATCAACTCAGAACATTTTTAAATGCCTAGTCTAAAACCTAAAAAATAAATTTTATTAAAAATAATTAACATGACGCAGTATATAGTTTCTTCTTTTCAATGGCACAACAGCCCAATGGTGGATGGATCAAGGCTGTCTGCATACTGGCAGATTCTAAAACATGGTTTGTCGCTCTAAGGTCATTTTGTGCACACTTTGGGCTAATTATACCGGGACCTACAGCTTAACATGGATTCCGAACCACCAACAAACATCCATGCCATCGCCAGGATTCGAACCTAAAGTCTGTGGTACCAAAGGCCAGAGCGCTAGCCAATTTGTCATCAGACAGTCCCAACAAAAGATCATGTATTTTACAAATCCTACTCATTAATTGCCTTTTAATTTTGTATTTTTGCAATTTTTAGATTTACTATACATTATTCATTTTATAAATTTGTATATAGTTATTTATCTTATGTATTTTACTTTATAAAAGTTTAAAATATATGTGTGTATATATATGTATACAAAGAAATATGGTAGTGCAAAATAATGTTTTCCTAACGGTTATAGATGGGAGCTCTTTAACTGCATGACAATAATTAAATTGTATTGTTGCTCGTGTTTTTTGTTTTGGTCTGTTATGAGATATAAAAACGGAAACTGAAATAAGCTATTAAGATATTATAGAAGTTAAAGTTATTTATCCAAGCCCCTTCATCCCTATAATAACTTAAATCCCGTGGTACCAAATGCCACAGTGCTAGCTAATTGGCCATCAGGCCGCTATGGCTTTAGGTAGGTTTAGAAGTATTGCACGACAGCATTTATCAATCGATCTTGTGACATTATCAAGCGTATATAATTCTTTTGAAAATTTATAGCTTTGAAAGTGATCTTTCTCCATTTTGTTGGAAGTCAAAAGTATTTTTAACGATATACTTAAATTCAGCAATAAATTCAAGTACGAAGACATTGTTGAAAATATAAGAAAATTGTCATTAACAAATCGCATTTCAAAAGTAGTTATTTTAATAAGTATATATTTCGTAATTTTGTAGGAACAATGAACCAAGCCGTTCTAATTAATATACGAAACATAACAAAAATGTATTCCAATTTGCACCGTTTTGGCCTTCCATTTCCATAGTTTATCGAAAGACAAAAGGGTTGTCAAACTCAAGGTTGTTAAATGTCATTTTTCCTCATTTGACCATTTTTCAAATCAACACTTATTTTACACATTAAAAAGTTTTTTTAAAGGACACACTAAAATTAAAATGATATTAAATCAAACGACTTAACAAAAAATGTTTCGAAGACGTAAATATTGAACGACATTATTTTTAAGTTACATAACGTAATTGAATTTTGACGTCAAATCGGTTGAACTGATTTTGAGAAATAGTTCAAGATATTCATTCTTGTATCTTGAATGAAATGAGGTTTTTATTAAATTTGATTGTTGGAAGCACTCTTAAGCATTGTAATCATACATCAGTGCTCCTACAGAATTTGAAAAGATAATGTATGGGCAAAAATTAGCTATTGCAGTGATTAATCAAGTCTAAATGATTAATCAATTCAGGTGATTAATCTACTTAGATTTGAGTAACTTAAGCAGAACTTTCTTAAAATATATTTTTGATTTTGTGAATATCAGTGAACCTCAAATTCCAAACTTAGGTATACCAACGAATGACGAGGGAAGAAATTGCTATCCGACAGGACCATTACGGGTAACTGTTCTGCATTTGCACGTGAAATAAAAGAAAAGTAAAAAAAAAAAAAAAAAATCCTATTGCCGATAAACGCATCGCCCTGAGTCTCCTCGTTTTGAAAAGCCGTGATTGCAATGGAAGTCGCTAATGCGCACTTCATCACCTGGGCTACAAGTCGAGCTGTAATAATTTTGCCTTGAAGGTGGAAAAAATGAATTTTGTTACTGTCAATAGACAGATTAAATAGATTGAATTATTTCTTTAAGTAATTATATATTTGAATAGTTATATAATTCTAATATATTGGTTGATTGTAATTAATATATATATATATATAAATCTAGGCAGACTAATATTCTGCCTTGGGTAAAATAAAAGTCCTACCATTAATATACTGCTAATATAAGGTAAACTAAACAAATCATTTTTGTTGTGACTAATTCTCAGTATCCGACAGCGCGGGACGGGCACCCCATAAGTAGTCTATTCATGAATGCAGGGTAAAGGGGGCAGCTTCTATTGTGATGGAGTATACCCGTAGGTAGAAGGCTGACCTAACTCCGAGTCGCTGAAGGTGGACGTCAGTGCCTTCCGGGAGGACTTTTAGGGAACTACCCCGCATTTGAGTATCGCGTAGTTAGAAAACCCGCACCAGGTAGTCTGACTAGCGAGGCAAAATGCTAAATCTCATAAACGCCATCGAGGCTTCTCGTTTTTGAAACAATCAATAATACCGTCAGCGTGATTAAACTCAGCTCTAATGAGCATTACGCGCACGTTACCACTGAACCACGATGCGGGCACAAATCATTTTTGAGAAAATATCAATTTTTGGATAAATTTATGAAGTTCGAGTTAAGAGAAAACATTTAAAAGTTTCGAGAAGACCGCGTATTTTTAATGAATCTGTTTTTACAATAGGAAATAAACATATAGGAACAATTAAACTTTTAAGTATTTAAAAGTTTCAACAATTTAATTTACAAGGTTTTTTTTTTTTTTTTTTTTTTTTTTTTTTTTCGCTTTTAATCATGAATCATGAATGAAAATAAATGTTAACAAGAATAATTATATACTATGCGATTTTTTTTTCATAAAAAAAAAAAAAAAAAAAAAAAAAAAATCTTGTAATTTTTTTTTTTTATCGCTTAAGTAAAGAATACTTGAAAAACATCAGGCTTTTTAATATTATATATTATTTTAAAAAGAACATTCAAAACAATGTTGATTATGATTAATGAAATATTTATTTAATAGTCAACAACATTTTTCAATCAACAAATAAAATATTTTTGGGTGGCAGTGTTTTTCTTAAATTTATTTAAATGACTTTAAAAAGAAACACTTCAGTAATAGGTACATAAAAAACAACTAAGTTCAATTTAGCAAGAAATATTCAAGAAAAAATATCTACTCATACAACGAATACTATATGAATAAAACTAAATACACGAAAGAAAAAAAACCATTTAAAAAAAAGAATGAAAATACGAGGAAACCTATAAAATGCACATACTGCATCTATCTATATTCTCTAAAAATATTTAGAAAATTTCTAACTGCAGACGTACGTTAATACATTCCAACTTGACTTTGCAATTATGATCGATATTAATCTTAATATCTGATGACTGAAAAGTATACAACAACTAAAAATAACAAAAACAAAATTATTCTTATAATTAAAGAATGTTATATAAGTTTCTTTTACGTCAATAACAACAACAAAAAAAAAAAATTGCAAATATGCCGGTAACAAAAATTAAAATAAATAAATAAATAAAAATAGCATGTATATTTTGAATGTTTTATTTTTAAGATATAAATTTTGCACATTTTCTGGAAATTCATTCACCCATTATATTAAAAATTTTCTACAATTTTTTTAAAATTATATACAATACAATATTTTTTTTGTTTATAAGCTATGTTTATGATATTTTAATTTGTTTGCAATTGTAAAGTTTTGACGGCAAACATTTATTTACATTACATTATACTCGAATAGTTCTTTTAAAAATTGGATTAATCAGTAACCAATAATATTCTTGAACAGAAAATTTTTCTTAACGCTTCATTTCAAATACGATTGATTACCTTTGGCAAGACAATTACAACAAAATTAATATTACTTTTAATAGTTTAAAAATTATTGCATGACATTAATTGAAAAATGTATTACTGATAGAAAAACGTTTAAATCGTGTTTTATGATTATTAACAACATAGAATATTTTTTTTTTTTTTTTGAAATAAAAAAAATTTAAAAGTTATTAAAAAAAACTTACCGCTGAAATTTTTGATCGGCGATCTGCTTTACGCGTAGAAATTGTTTCATCATTTTGAATCCTTTAAATGTATCACAAACACAAAGCAGAAGTTAATCCAAAGAGGGGGTGTACTTCACAATGCATCCCAATCCTTCATGACAAACACAAACCAAAACAAATACGCCTTCTCTTGATACGCCGATCCTACCACGCGCTCGCATGCATCGAAAATGCAGAACGAAATTACGATAAGTCACATTTCCACAACACACGCATGCGCACAACTCGTTTTCAGTTTCAGTTCTTCCATTCTCTTCAGTTCTATTCTTCCCATTAGGTTTGTTTTTCTGTTTACATTTTTATAGAAGCCGCCTTTTTAGCTTCATGATTTAATACGTAATAATACAAAAAAGAAAAAGAACCATCATTGAATGATATTTATCATATGCTTTAAGTATTATGTTTTTGAAAGGCACAAATATGAAGATATTTAATTTTAAATTCGTTGATACAAATAACTATTAATAATAAGATATAACACAAAAAAAAAAAAAAACGTTTTATTTCTTATACATAATTTTATGTTAGATATAATCAAAGTGAAGTTAAGAATATTATTCCATATGAAGTTAATATGGAATAATAAAGAGGAGTAAAAGTAGAGAATGAAAACTGGATTACGTATTTACGTCGCACTAGAGTTGGGGGATATTTTTATCCGTTTTAACAAATTGAAGGTAGCGTTTCTTTCACTTTTTTTCTCCCATAGATCTCTTCAATAGTAAAATGATCCCAGTTGTTATATCAGAATATTACGTTCATATATCCAAGATTATTATTACATTTTATAGCTTATATCGAAATGCAATCAAGAGGAGAAAAGGTATAATATATAAACACTAAACAAGAAGTGATATTTATGGAAATTTATGAATATATATATATATCTTGCTCCTTTTCTGTCTAATCAATGGGCTTAAAGCTTAAGAAACTTCGCTCATTCACAGCATCATCATTGTTGAATAAAGATGTCGAGTGCCTGAATGCGAAGCGTTCATCTACTCAATGGTATGTGAAGGCAGTAGGAAAGAAAAGTCATGATAAATAGATGATAGTAATCGTATGATGACAGAAAAAAAGAAGAAAGTAAGAAAAATGTAAATCATCGGTATGGAAACGTAACAAGAAATTTATGATCAGTAAATATGCGTTGAAGTAAAATATCTAAAAAGCGATAAGTGAGCAGGAAATTATGGTGGTTTGAGGCTTCGATTCCATTTAGAAGTAGAGAAAGGATATTTGTATTTTCCATTCAATTGCGTAAATATAGTTTGTGCCTTGATGAGAGGATTTTCGTGGGTAGCAATGGTATTGAAGAAATTTCTAGAAAGTTTAGTAATACAGTTGTCAATAGAGTCAATTTTTAAATCTTGATGAATTGTAGAGTTGCGGACAAACCAGGGTGCTCCAGTGCTAATACGAAGAAGTTTGTTTTGAATAATTTGTACAGATTTCTTGTTAGATTGTGCAGCTAGACCCCAGATTGGGGCAGCATAGGTAAGGATAGGCCTGAGAACTTGTTTGTAGAGAAGAAGTTTGTTTGACAAAGTTAATTTAGAAAATTTATTAATGAGTGGTAGAGTGAGATAAAATTTTTTCCAACATTTTTCTTTGATTTTTTGAATATGAAGCTCGAAACGTAAGTTTATTGTCTATAATTAAGCCGAGATATTTAATATTAGTCGCCCATTCAATTTGTTGATCAAAAAGGAGAGATTAATATATGGTTGTCTGGCGTGTCCTTTTCGGAAAATGATAGCTTGAGATTTAGAGACATTAATTGCGATGCGCCATTTAGTTAGCCAATCCTCTAGGATATTCAGAAAATTTTGAAGAGTATTGATGACATAAAGAATAGAAGCACCTTGGGCAAGAGCAGCAGAATCGTCAGCAAATAGGCAAGTGGAAATGTAAGTGCACTGAGGAAAGTCATAGGTAAAGATATTGTAGAGAATAGGACTTAGCACGCTTCCTTGAGGTGTACCAGCACAAATACGACCGATTTTGGAGAATTCATTATGAAGTCGAACTTGAAAGGTTCTATTTTTAAGATAATTTGTAATGATAAGTGTGATCCAAGTTGGAAATTGAAGTTTGATCATTTTGTAGATCAGTCCATTGTGCCACAGTCGATCGAAAGCTTTTTTGACATCTAGAAAGACACCTCCTGTAAAAATTTATAGTTATATCCTTCAGTGATGATATTGGTGACACGTAGAAGTTGATGACAAGTTGAGTGATGTTGACGGAATCCAAATTGTTCTGCTGGAATTATGGAATTTTTTATCGCAAAAAAGAAGTAATATGTCTCACTAAGAGTTTTTCTTAAAGTTTTCCTACACACCTAAGGAGACTGATGGGCTGATAATTTTGAGGAAATTTCCTATCTTGGCCAGGTTTAGGGAACATGAGGATATTTGCTTTTTTCCAGATAGGAGGGAAGTAGTGATATTTAGTACAGCTGTTGTAGATTTTTGCAAGATGAGTAATGGCATTAAGGGGAGACACATTAAGGCTTTATTTGGAATGTTGTCAGGTCCAGAAGATTTCCGAATGTTGAGAATCTTGATTAAGTTAACTATGTCAGATGGAGAAAAAAAAAAATATTGTTATGATCATTTTGATGATCAGCTAGAAAGGAAATTACTGCATCTTCAACATGCTCAATTTGAGTGTAATCGCAAGGTTCAGTGTTTTCTTGAAAGGAGAGTTCAAGGTTTTCAGCAAAAGAGTTCGCTTTATCAGAAGATGAGAATATAAGACCTGTGGATCCAACCAGTGGAGGAATTTTGGGATATTTTTTGGTAAAATGTTTGTTAATTTTGAAGAGAGAATTATCTTCTGGATTTAGGCCTAATAAAAATTCATTCCATCTGTCATTTTTTAATTTGTGAATCATTTGCTTTATTTCTTTTTGAAGCTTGTTGACGGATTGCTTGAATGGAGGAAACCTGGTATCTTGCCATAATTTACGAATTCTGTTTTTTTCCGCAATTTTAGAGGTGATTTCAGTAGGAAGTTTTTGGTGTGGTGTACTGAGTTCTTTAGATTTGCTAGCAAGGTTGATAGCAGAAGTAACAGCATAGTTAAATTTATCAATTATTTTGTCAATATCTTGAATATTGGAGATGACTGGATTACCAGGAATGCTTTGAGAGAGAATTTTAGTAAAAATATTCCAATTGGTAGTTGTGGTTATGCTATTGAGGAAGGGCGTAAATGAATTATGAGAGACTTCAACTATCACAGGGTTATGATCACTGGAAAGATCGTTGATAGAAGAAGCAGGCCCGGCGTTTAAATTTTTAAGTGCGATGCTACTATGCAAGGACTGTGAAGGCAGAAATATGTGGGATCATTAGGAGCAATAACATTGAATGCATTAAGATTTGTCCAATCGAAGAGAATAGAACCATTTATGTTGCTGCGTCCATTATTCCATGCAGGATGCTTGGAATTGAAGTCACCAAGTAGAAGTACTTGTTGATTGGAGTTCGCTATTGTATCAAGTTCTTGTGTGAGGAATCTACCAATTGGAGGGCGATAAATGCTAGCAACAGTAATTTTTAGGTTATTCTTGAGATTAATAACGATAGCAGAGTTTTCAAAGCTGGTTGTAGTAAAATGAATTTGATGATGATTAATATTTTTATGAATGCAGATAGCCGTGCCTCCTCCTCTGTGGGTAAGACGATCGGAGCGATATATGATATAATTTGGAATTTTGAAGGAATCGCCTGGTCGAAGATGTGTTTCTTGGAGAGCAATTACATGAGGTTTATTTTCAGAAATAAAATTTTGTAATTCATTAATTTTTCCTTTAAGACTATTGGAGTTCCATGTCACGCATAAGATAGAATTATTGGTCGATCTATTGAATGTTATTGACTGGTTGATTTTGAAGAGCATTTATTAAAACAGAAAGATTTGAAAGTACCCCAACTAATTGTTGCAGAATGAGTGGAATTGGAGGGTTTCTGTGGAAGCCTGCAGAGTATTGGAAGAAGTAGTATGGTGAGAGGTCTGGGTAGGAAGAGTTGGAAAGTCATCTGAAGAATTAGGAAGAGTTGGAGAAGCCTTCTGATGAGCGGGAAGAGACAATTGGTTGGAGTTCTCAGGCTTCATTTGTTGTGCTTGTTTTTAAAGTCTCCCATCCAAGCGTTGACCTTCGGGGAGGAGCAGGAGTGAAATTAGCAGGGTTTTTAGGACAACCTGAGAAATTTGCAGTATGCTCTCCAGAGCAAAGGGCGCATTTGGGAGCTTCATCTGGCCATTTTTGGTGGCATGAGGTTCAACACATTTGAGACATCGAGGGTCTCTTGTACAGAATTTGCTATGATGATAGAATTCTAGACATTTATAGCATTGGCTGGGTCCCGATTTTTTCTGAGTGGTTCAACTTTGACCCTAAAGTAATATAAGGTGGATAGGTCGAAAATTCTTTTGTTTTGTTCATTTTTTGGTAGAACTATTAGGTACAGAGGTAGATTGCCGGTACCAGCACGATTACGAAGTGGAGTGATGAATTCAGGATGAAAGTTGAGAATTTGGAGTTCCTGCATGATGACATCAATTGGGGAGATCTAAAGGCAGTCCGCGAATTACAACTTTAAGTTGCTTTTCTTGGGGCAATTCAAATGTATGACTTTTAAGTTTCAGGTGATCAATTTGCTTCCGTATGGATCTGTAGTCATCAGGTGTGGTTGGAAAAACTTTTAATTTGCCTCCAGAAAGGCGTCCTTCAATCTTTGAATTTGTAATCTGGTTGAAGTTCTTAAGAATTTCAGTAGAATTTTGTATGTTGTCTATTATAATTGGAGGAACATATTTAGTAGTAGGGGGTGCAGGACAAGAAGAAGCAATATTCTGGTCATTAGTGAGATCTGTGTCCATACTGTTTTCGTCCAGATGTAATTTATCAACATTTTTTGAAATGTCTTCAATTTTAGCAGGAGGTATGTTGTCTGCATCACTAGGACCAAGACTTTCATCGGGGTTAAGGCAAGCAAATTTGAAAGATAACTTTTTAACAGTGGGATCACTGGTATTAGGCCGTTTAGCTAAATTTTTCTTTCCTTTTGTGTGACCTTAAGTTTTTTTTTTTAGTAGGAGTAGTTACCGAGTTGTTTGAATCATTGAGTTTCAGCAAGATGAGACTCATTTGCTTCCTTAAGTTTTTATTGGTAATATTAGAAAGCGTAAGTTGTATAAAAAGATCTAAATTAGGTATTTGAGGTTCAATTTTTAAGCAATTTTCAATGTTGTTCAGATGATCATTGAGGCTTTCGCACTCAATGAATGATGAAAAATTGTTAATGCTAATATTAAGACGATCAATTTCTTGAATAAAGTTAAACGCTGTCGTGTTAGTATTAACGTCAATCAAATGAAGCATACTGGTTGATTGGTCAGCACTCATTCACAGCAGGAGATAGAGGTTGCTATACAACCAAGGCTCTCCGTCAACCTGACAAGTCGTCTTCTTCATTTGTGGAAATTTTATTAATTGATGACTAATACTGACAAGCTACCAGATAGTTTGCAAGCTACATTACATTATTAAAACATCGAGATGTTGAAGATTCTACTTTAAAAAAAAAATATATATTAATAAAAGTGCCATTTTAATTCATGCCTACTTTCAAAATATTGATAAAGATAAGCCATTTATTTTAAGTTTGCAGAAATGGCTGTATAATATGAAATTTATTTAAGACCTCAGATGCAGCACACACTTCAGTAATAGATTTGATGTAAGAGAAAAAGACAAAATTTAATTAATAGTGAGTTAAAATAAAGTTAATGAATAATTTTTTGACTCACCCACTCATGTAACTTTGATTAAGAAGAGGTAAAATAAACTATAATCAGCTTATCATCAAGATATTTACTATCAATTAAACCTTATTTATAGGAAGGTTAGTAAAAAGATTTGTTAATTGAAACTAAGTCTTAATTGTAGAAAATTAAAAATTTGTAAATATATTTCAATTTAACGATTTACAAATGTATTTTATCTTTTTATTCTCTGACAGAAATAAGTTATAAAATAGCAAGCTGCAGTCAAATTATTCATTTAAAAAACTTGTAATGATCTACATTAGTTTTCACGTAGATTACAGATCATTACACATTGTTTTTGAGAGATTAAATTAACACTCTTTATGTTAAATGAAAACATTATATATTAAAATATCATATTACAAAAATCTCAATTATTTTCACTAAACACACCAAAATTGAAATCGCTAATCAAAACTCATGTTATAGTTACATTTTCATTTATCTAAACATTAAAAAATCACAATCAAAGAATATATTTAATTAACAAACAATTTAGTTTAAACTCTTCTATTTTATTTTACATCATTATTTTGGAAACTGCTACCTCCATAATTTCCTCAAACTGTAAAATTAAAATAATGTGAACATCATTTATTAATAATGTTTTATTTTGCTATGATTTACGAATTTTATATCTTTATAGTAAATCTTAAATTAAAAAAAAAAAATTCATAAACGCATCAAAGAACAATGCAAATCAAGAATTAAATTCACTGATGCATTTTATACACAAATCCAGTCAATTGAAACAATACATATTGGAATTGCATATTTTCTTCACTGGACAGCCATAAATAATTCAAAATACTCTAGAATACTTGAATTAAACAATTTCTTTTTCAATCAATCATTTTTTTTAAAAACCCAAACAAAGCCTTTTTGGCTAAGTATTTATAATCTATTTAATTAATTAGAATAATTTCTTTTATAAATTATATCAACATGTAGAGAAAAATGTTTCTTTGATTGTATTTTATTTAATGTAAAATATAATTTAAAAAAACCTGTATGATAATGAGAAGACATTACATTTCTTTGGCATCTAATGGTTGATTCTTGAAATGTAACTTTTGTGTTTTTTGTTTTTGTTTTTTGTTAAATCACACATTTTTTCCAAGTTTCCACAGCTCACAGCTTTGATAAACTTATAGCATTTATTTATTTCTAGTACATTTTTTATAACACTAAGTTCATATCAAGGGTAAATCAGTTTTATTTGCATTAAATGTATGCAATTTTTTTCTTCAATTTATCCAAATTTGTTTTATGCAAATTTTCAATTTTTTTTTTTTTTGCAAGTCCCCCTTCTCCACTTAGATATTCCCATTATACATTTAATATTTTAATTATATTTTAATCTCTTAAGATGTATGCAGAAATCGATGTTCCAATTAAAAAATTATCTATGCTTAGAATCATATTAACATTATACAATTGATAACTAGCATAATTTGAAACTAGAATACTTTATGGATTTTTCTTTTGTAATTTTACACTCAGATTTGTTTTTCACTTTGAAGTGTTAAAAAGAAACTTTTAACCTATTAGTCATATTAAATATACGAAATGTGATCTATTTAAAAATCTTTCTTCTAATTTTAAAAGTTTCCAGGCCAGGAAGAAATAATAATGCCAAACATTACAAAAATAAAAACCACTCTGTAGCCAGTTATATAATTTAAATTCCACAATTAATAGTTAAAAATATTATAAATCTATATATGCTTTAAGCATTTATTAAAATTTTTAACCTATTAATTGTAACCATTAAATGTGCAACTTTTATATTTATAAATAAACAAGTTTAATCAAAGACTACATATGAAATTAAATAAATTTCAATGCCTTCTATTCAAGTGATAAGGAAATATTAAAATAAGATGGACAAAATGACTAGTCACCAACAAACAATTACATAAATTACAGTTATTTCTGTCAAATGGGATGGATATATATAGAGGAAGGGCTAAATAATAATTTTTATTTAGTTTAACAGAACTAAGTTTGATTCAATTAGTTGCTCTTTTAAAAAGTTAGATAAAAAGGACATAGAATGGTACTTCTTGAAAGCAAATTACAGTACATATCCTTTTCAGTCATACTTATGCATAAATGATGGTCCAACAGGTGATTGAATTATTTTTTAAATAGATTTAAACAGTTTTCTTTCTGTTTTTGTGCTGATATTTAAAGAGTTTCCCAAAAATATAATTTTTTTTTTTTTTAAATCATGTTTCTTTTTAAATCAAAATGGTTTAGTTTTTAAAACTTTTAAATTGTAACAAAATAAATCCTGTAACAAATCTTACTTCTAAACATATTTTAAAACATTTATTTAAAAAAAAAATAGCAGAAGAAAAATTATATATTTTTCTGATTGCATATTTAAGATTTAGGAACGATTTTGGTTTCTTATATTTTTAAAATATGAGCATGGAAATCTATAATAATTTAAGCCTGTTAATCATATAACTTTTGATTTTGCATTTATTTCTTAAAATTTAAGAAAATATAATCTTAATTTTTTAAATAAATATATTTTCAAAAAGTTAATAAACTGCACATTTGAAAAAGTATTTCTTATTAATATTATATTATGTTAAAATTGTTGGAATTACTGTAACTTATTGAATATAATCAGTGAGCAATTGATACATGTATAATTATTTTTTAAACACCTAAAAAAATCATATTTTTATTCGAAGTAGAGATCTTAAACTGACATAAAATTTTTAAATTTCAAAAGAATTTTTGGTATAAAATAATATATTACACATAAAATCATGAAAGCTGTAAAAAACAAAAACAAAACATTTTTCAGATGTGTTCAACAAAAATACAAGTGGGTAAAAGTAAAATAAAAAATAGTATTTAAATATGAAAAATTATTAAGAAAAATTAAAATTTTGAATTATCAGATTCTAAAGGGTACAAATTAAAAACAAATCTCCAGCAACTTATATATATAAATTATAGATGAGAATTTAAATCATTATTAATTATATATTGATTAATATCATAGTCAATCGTTCAATGCAAAATGTTATGTTTTTTGTTTGGGGGGGATATATAGCAGCATCTGTTAGGTATTATTTTTACTACTACCAGGGTTTGAGAGAAGACGTCAAATTGAAAACAGAAGCCCATAATCCACACCCAGAAATAATAATGAATTTAATGTATAATCCCCAAATTGAAGTAAACGATTAAAAAAATAAAAACAATGTAAACACAAAGAGCAATAAAATAATTTAATGATAATTAACACTTATAAATATGTTATCAGATATAACTTAAAGTTCCCTTGTTTGTCTGTACAAAACATAATGGAAATAAAAAAAGGACTAGTGCAAGAGTCACTGGAATGTAACTGAATTTATATTATAGTCAGATTGCATGAGATTCTTGCATTCAGTCTGTAAATGACGGTCTTGAATTTGTCCTGTGCATTTCAAGAAGTTCAGGAAATAATTCCACTGCTAAAATGTCCAATAGAACATAGGAAATCTAAGACAGAAAAGGCAATCATTGGTATCATATAAATTGTAACTACTAATTAATAAATACATAATAATAATAAAGAAATGCAATTCAAATTATATCTAGAACAATTTCTTCACCAGTTTTTTGTTTTATGTAAAAATTATAATAAATCTAAGCCATAATTTTTAAATGATGGTAAGTTTAATATTTTTTAATTCAATATATAACTTTTTTACTAAAAACTAATAAATTATGCATATTACAGAGAGTTGATATGTAAAATTTCGGATGTAAAAAGTTTATAAATATTTAAAGTCTACTGATAAAAAAAATTACATTATTTTCTGTGAGTTTAATATAAAAGATATATAAATTAATTCTATTGAAAAATTAGAAATGAAAAATATCAATGACAATTGTAGATGGTCATTTTCTATGATATTTAGAAACTTACTGTTCAAAATCAAATGTAATAAAAAGTCGATTGAATTTACAGAAAACTACATGATATTAAAATAATTTTTTAAAAAATTGAGATTCACTTATAATAAATGCTTTACTTATATTTTGGATACAAGAATTCAAAAACCAAAACATCTTTTACAGAAACAAGAACAACCTACTTGTTTATTAAGTAAAGGACATTGTAGAATATCAAACATCAGATTGATACTTTCATCAAACTTTTTGGTCATCATGAAACCTAATGTACACATTTTGAATGTAAGAACTTGTTTTTTTGTAAGTATAACATTTATTATAACATTAATTAAAAAAATATATAACATATAACATTAAGAAAATTCTTAATTGACTTGGATTCTAAAAGTTTAAAAACTACTAATAACACAAAACATTCAAAATTGTATAAAATATGTGTTGTTTTTTCTGAAGAATTTCATTATATTTAACAATACAATAAAATTTTAATACAAAGATCCAAGAAAAAAAAATTTAAGTCATTTAAAAAAGTGTTAAGATACTATTTCTTTCTTACAGATAAAATTTATAACTTAATAATACTTGTTTTAAAAAATGAATGTAGGATGTGTATAAAGTTCCTGTTACCTTTAACTTGGTTAGAAAATATTAAGTAAAATAATAGAATTTATATATCTGCACAAAATTCATAAAATCTTCATTGCATAATCAGGGAAATTTAAAATCCTTTCATGTGTAATTAATTGTACTACAATGAGTTGAAATTAATATACATGATTCAATTTATAATTCATATAGTTAATATAATCACAACATTCAATAATTAAGTCTAAATATCAAATTAAAGTATTAAAGCTTTATTCCTAAGCACAATAAGATAAAAATATTACCCTTAATAAAAAATAAATTCAAATATCTCCCAAATATGTAACTTGCTCATGAAATTTGCAATATATATATATATATTGTATGGAATATTTTTTATTTAATATGTTACCCTCATATCATAGATCAAAATAAATATTATTATTATCTATGTTCCATGTAGGTTAATCTTGTGTTTGGAAAAGTTTTATTTAATTTCACAATGAAAAATAACTTACTTGGGAAAATCTTTGGTTTGCCTTAAGGCTTGTCTTGCTCTTTCTGCTTTCTGTCTTCTAGTCCTAATGCATAGAAAAATAAATTACCAATTTGATTACATGAAAAGGAAAAATAATTGAATTAAAAATTCCATTTGATAACAATTAATTAATTAATTATAAAAAGATCTTACCTAGGTGGATCATCTTCAAAAAACAGAACATCTATAAAGAAAAAAAAAAATCTATTTCATTTTTCAAAAGAAATACTTTGAACATGAACAAAATTCTTTTAAGAGTATCTTAGCTACAGATATTTCATTTTGGAAATTCATTTCTAATGAAATAACAAGAAAGTTATCACAAATTAAATACTCAGTATGTTTAAACTGTGACAAAATATATGAATAGCTCTTTTCCATATGAATGAATTGAAGTGTATCTATTTAAATTGTGTAAACATAATGAATTCCTTCATAATAACTAACTTTCATTATTAAGTTTATGATAAGAAAAATTATATTACTCCTTTCTAAAAAAATATAATTCTGAAAGCTTATTTTTATAGTGATGTTTTTAAGTTTTCAAATTTTTATGTTTTGAAGATAGCATTTAAGCTGATAAAGGTTACAATCACTGCTATTGATCATCTTGTTATGCCTTTTATTTCAATTAATTTTGATCTCCATCCATTTTTCAAGAACTGGCTTTTCTTTTTTAAATTAAGCATAAATTTTAGTTATTTGTATATGATGCTACAATTTATTGTGAAATATAAAGTATCTATTATACATTTTTATGCAATTTAATTTTGTCCTTTTAGCTGAAATAATTTTAATATTCCTGTAAAAATAATTAAAAATATATTTTAGTGAATGAACATATGATAAAGCAAACTTACCACGAAGTAAATTTATTATTTCTGCTAATCTTTGGGGTTTAAATGCTTGCTGAAGTTTGATATCGAGGTACCACTCGATGCCAGCTTGTAACGTTTGTCTGAGTAAAATATCACAAGTAGAAAGAAGTTTAATCACAAAATCTGGAACATGGACAACTTCAACAGCTGAAAAAATACAATTGCCAATTAAATCAATTTTTAAATTATAAAAGTATACCACTTAATCAGTAAATTTTTTTCCTTTTTCTTTATAGTTTTAAAGAATTTTATTAATGAACATAAAATTACTACTTTACACAAAATTATTAATTCTTTTGTCTTGATATTTCTGCCAATAAAAAAAAAATTGCTAATTGCCAATATAAGAAAACAAATGTTGCAAAAACTTAGGAATATTTATACCTTTCGATCAATTACAGCATTATGAAACTGGTATAGTGATACCTGAAATCCAGGAAGGGTTTTGAAAATGATTTTATAACTAGAGAGCACCGCATTGGGTGCCCAATGTTAGTGATGCCAAAACAAAGAAAATCTGCTCATTGATATTTTTGTAAAGTGTATATAACAAGTCAGCATATAGCTGAACTTGTTAAGCTGGGTAAAGGATTAAAAAAATTATATTACTTTTTAGTAGATATTTTGCCACATTTTTTTTTAATTATTTGTTAATACGATCACAAGATGTGGCAGGGAATGAAATGCAAAATATAATTATGATACAATACAAAAAGTTAAAAGTCACATCAATATTAATAGTTGATTTCAAAGAAAATGTGAACAGCTGGATAAATTTCTGAGTAAAATAATAAATTATATATCCACTATATTATAATGCGGAATGAGATAGGATATTAAATATTGAATTTCTTAAAGAGACGTTAAGTATCGAGTTCCTCAATAAAAGCAAACAGTCTTAATTTTAATTAAAAAAGTCAAGATACTAAATAGGCAAATTAAAAATAATGCAATAAAAGTAAAATTCACATTCTGGATTGCATAAAATTAATATTTTTCAACAATGTTTATTAAAAAGGTCAATTCCTTCTTTCTGGTTTTAACAGTGTTGAAAAAAATTGCATATTGTCATGGACAAGAATGCATTAAAAATAAGTATAAAAACCTTTCACAATTGAATAAGCCTAAATGTACTTAATATTTTTGAAATATTTATTTTATATACAGTAAATTTACAACTATTTTAGTACAAATTTTGAACATTAAAAAAAGTAAACTTCCTTTAAAATGTTTTTCTCTTTTTTGCAAAATTCACTATATGTTTATTTATTTGAATATTTGTCCTTTGCATCCATAATGTGAACATTTTTAAAAAAAAAGAATTATTTTTAACCTCAATAAAAATTACTTTAATGCATTAGCAATATTCAAATATATAAAGCAAAAAAAATATAACATTTATAGCTGCATACATAAAAATACATATATTTAAATTTATTAAAGCATTAAGGAAACTTACCTATATACACAATGTAATCATAGATTTCTTTTAAATCAATAACAGAGACAACAGATCCACCAGAATATTTATCTTTTTTACAAACTAAGCTAGCAAAGTTATCTTTAAACAATCCTGAAACCAGCTAAGTGGGAAAAATATTAAATTTTAATTTTATTAAATTGCTGCACATGAAAAAAAAATAAATAAATAAAAGAAAGGTTCTGTTTTACCTTTTCTTCTAAGCTGGATTCAGTGGGCTCATAAATATCTTTTAAAATATCTTTGCTAAAAAATGAAATTTACATATATAATAAAAAATTATTGTAATATAAAAATGCAGATAAAAAATTTCATAAATCCTAATATTTTTTTTTAATTTTCTATTCTGTTTTTAACTTATGTTACATATTGGTTTCCAAAAGGTAAACAACAAAGTGAAAAACTATAATAAATCAACTAAAAGTAGTTCAAAAATCTTGTATTTTGGATACATTACAAATAAAAGCAACCTGTATCGAATAGCAATCTAAAAAGAAGTGGCATTACCATCCAATACTAGGTTGTTTAGGGAGGGAACAGCTATTCAATTAACAGTGGTATATTAAACAAATTCGAGATGATCTAAGAGCAACATTTTAGTTAAACTTGACATTTGTCAACGGAATAGCATTATAGAGATCAACAACATTGCAAATGGCTAAATGTTGACCATTTTGTGATGAACCAGTTTCTAATTAATAGGCTTCTCAAAGTTCAACTAAAGAGAAGCCAAGAATCCTTCTCTACATGAAATTCTAAATGCTCAAAGATGGAGAGACAACATACTGAATCCTATTGTTCATCCATATGCCGTCGTAATTAGTAATACCTTTATTTTTGTCAGCAGATAAAGTACATTCTCCCATTGCTCATTTTGTAAACCAATTTCTTTTCTTCTTGATCTTAATTCCACTGAGCATGTGTGAGATGCTATTAGAAGCAAGTTATTGACTCTCTTCCCAAACCATACACAAGCTTAGATTAGTTGCAATTGATACTCATGTAACTGATAGCAAGATCATAAACAGCATGTTGTGTGCATATCATAACAGGATATGCACTGTATTGCTGTTTATAATGATCATACTCACTACAGAGAAATTTTTTTTTGTATTTAATTTGTATCACCAAATTCACGACATTTTATGTTCTTGTTCATAACACAATATTTTAAATACTAAAATATAAAACAATTTCTAGTGTTTGTCAGCTACTTGTGCTATAAAATATATTTACCTAAGTTTTGTTCAATTTTGCTTGCATACTTTTTGTATTATCATCAGTTTTTAATTTGTTGTTAAACTTTTGAAAAACAGTGAAAATTGTTTATATATTTTACACTGAAAGTGGAAAATGCTTTCACATTTAAAATAATTTTACAAACTAAATTATAATCAGTGGATTGTAAAGATTTTTCTACAATAAAGTTTTAAAAATGTTTTACTTTTAAAATGTTAAACTTTGAATTTGAATCAAATTTATTAATTGAATTTGATTAATACAAGGCATATCAAAGTAAATGAATAAACAGATGCATATCAATTTGTAGATCAGTTTTTTTTTTTTGTTAAAAATTATAATTGATAATGTGCCACTACAAAAAATGAAATTGCAAAAAAAAAAAAATATATTCAAGTAAATAATATCAATATTATAATAGAACACACACACACACAAATGATACACTAAAATGAAATATTTTTTTAAATAAGTATTTTTCAGTCTTTCATAGAAGATAAGCTGCAAGTTATGTTATATTTTTTTGTAGGATTTCGGAAACTTTCTGTATTAAAGGATGAGTATAAATCAAAAGGAATTTGATTGCTTCTGTAACATTTCAAAAGTCCTACCTTGGCTTTGGTTTTGCAGCCTCTGTTGATGCAATGAATGCTTGCAGAAAAGGAACTAAATGTTGCCCTTTCTGTGTAAAAAGAAAAAAATTATCTATATGAAACATAAAACAGACACATTGTACTTTCAATGATATTCTTCTAATTGTGAATTAAATTAACTAAAAATAAAAAATTATTATTTAGCTAAATATAATAATGTCACTTTCATCATTCCTAAAAAAAAATTATTATTACTCTGTTTATAAAGGTTTAAATTAATTGGAACAGTATAATAGAAATAGACATTGGAAAATTATGATAAGCAAATTACTATTAAAAATGACGAAATAATACATTTTTAAAAAATGAATACATTTAAGTAAAACATAGATCAAAATTGATTTTCTCAGTCAATATTTCCTACAACAATAGTGTCTTTACAGTAGAAACTTTTACTCTCCTTCTACTAATATCTTTTTACATCAATTCAGCTTATAATTTCATAATCATAACAAGCCTTTCAGTACTTCAAGAAATTGAAAACTACAGTTTCAGTCCAGATGAGCCATAAAATTATCTGTTCACCAAATATAAAAAAACTTAAGTACAAAACTATCACTATCAAATTTGCATTGCTACCAGAACATGTTCGCATTGTTGCAGAAAATGAATTAGTAAAACTCTTTAGTTAAATCACATGATCACATTTTCTCATTTTACAATGTACATGATCTCTTTTGCAATGCATATCAGCACCAAATACTTTATACCAAAAGATCTCGACAGTAAATATATCAAAGAATTTTCATATTTAATCATCAACATCATACAAAACAGTCTGTTTTTTCAAACAGTAAAGCAGATGTCCATACCAAATTATATCCCTCATGAGCCAAACTAGATTTGATATAACTTCCATCTCAAAATTTTTTTACTGTAATGATTGAAAAATGGTGAAAAATATTTTATTTCAGTGCATAAGATAAAAAGTATAACACACAATGCCCTTTCTTCTGGATCTTTGATTAAATTAGCATTGCTTACTATAGCCACTTGCTACACTTCAAATTCTTACAATTTCAATGTTTGGTAATTAATTATTCGAATGTTAACTTACTTCTAACTTTTCTGTTTTAACTTAACTACACAATCAAAAAGTGATTATTACTGATCAAAATGAAGGAAAACAATTAAGATAGATATTGTAGCAATTTTCATGGTCTTTTTCTTTAGTTTTTATCTGCTATATATTTTCCAATCAATAGCAGCTGATTTGAAAACATGGAATAACAGGTATTCTTACAATAAAGTGGTTATTGATAGGGTTTCTTTTGATATTTTTAAGATTTTCTTTATTGACCAAAAAGGATGTTCTTTCTTCTCCCTTCCTTTAGATATTTTGTTTTCTTTATGATTTACAAAGTTCTTATGAATTTGTAAGAATAACTTACAATTTCTTAACCCCCTTTATTAAAACACAATTAAATAGATAAAGCAGCTAATAGGCAAGAATAAATATCAGAACCCATTATTTCACTTAGAAATCCTTGCAGCAATAATTAAAACTTGCTTACAAACAGTAGCTTACTTGCAACCATATGAGAAACCCAGAAAGATTATCAAAAATGATTTTTAAATTTAAAGCCACCTTATAATTTTCAAGCTCCTTTTTTTTTTTCCCCTTCTTTTCTTGATTGATAAACTTCTCTGTTTTATATTTTCCTTTGGAGATTATTTTTACATTGTTTAACTACAATTATTTTAAAAGTTTAATATTTTAATGAACAAATGTTATTTTCTTTTTACTATACTATTAAAATGGCAAGGGATATGTGTTTGGTGTATATTTTTTGAATTTATACACCTATATTTTTATATACTAATGTAACTAATATTAAAATTATTACTTTCACAAATTTTTTTAATGCAAGTATTTAAATTTATTACCAGAAAATAATGACAATTATATAAAAATATTTTATTATAATAAATCTTTTGATCAATATTCCAACACTAATTAAATAAATTAAAAGAAAATAACACCAGAAATTGTAATAAATTTGGTATAATAAACATGCCCAAAATACACACAACTTCATATTTATTAATAAGTTGATTTATCTACAAAACATATCCAACTCTAAAAGAAATTAATGATTCAATTCAAAATGCAGTTCCTATATTGAACTATAATAAACAATGGAAACATACCTCTTTCATTAGTTTCATAGGAACTGTTTTAATCATTTTACCTGTAAAAAAAATCAAATGATTAATAACAAAATTTTTAAAAAGTCAAAGATAAATCTGATTTTTTTATTTGAATTAAATTCAAATTTTTATTTATTTATAATCTAATATATTCATAAAATGTGAGCTAATTTTCTAAAAAATTCCATAGAGAATTCTCTCATAAAAGGAATATTAACACAATAATGTTTGCTAGTGAAATTTGTAGAATTTCTGAATTTTTAATGTATTTTCAGATAGTTTGAAAGCAATACCACATTGAAAGAGAGATACAAGAAAAGTCAGAATTTATATGGTAAATCTTTAAGGAATGATATAACATGCATATATATATACACACACACAACACATTTTTAAAAATAACAATGTATGGTATATATAAAGTGTAAAAAAGCTCAAATGTAAGAATTATATAAACACATTTACTACATAATAGGGTGCCCCTTTTGCATTTTTTTTAATCAACGAATTCTCTACATATATGACCAAACAAAATTCAAAACAATACTTTTATATACTTGTGACAATCTAATTTGGAATTAAAAAAAAATTGAAATGAACAATGAAAACATATCTCAGACTTCAGATTTAGTTAGATGTAGAAAGTAACCACTAGACCCTGTATACTTGAAAGATCTGATCTGTTCAGACATGAAATTACTACACTGTGGCTTAGGATGATACAAATTACTACACTGTGGCTGTCATGCAAATTACTACACTGTGGCTGCAAAATGGCTAATCACATAAATAAAATACATGTAATTTCTTATATTTGTGCCTACCTTATATTTATATTAATCCGATACATTAGTTCTATAAAAAAGTTTTGTTATTGTTTTGTATTATCTCTTAAAGAAATTAAAAAAATATTTTCTAAGATAAAGAATACAAAAAATACAAGAAAACAAATTGATTAATTTTCATAACACAATATTTCAGTTATTATAATAACATATATAGAGATTATTATTAGAATTAATTTATTGAAATGAAGAAATATGTGAAAAATAAATTACTCTTACCAAGTTTTATGTCAGGCAAGAAACTAGTTGTGAAAGGTGTAGGAGATTTAAGAAATTGAAAAAGTAATTCACTTCCTTGCAATGCAGGTAAAGTCAGAAGTGTCTAAAAAATGGAGGAAATATAGCCAAGACATAAACAAATTATAGCAATCATATTGCATAATAAACAAATGAGAAGATAATGGATAAAATATTACTTGTAAGTAGCGCTCAAATTCTGGCCTTTTGCTCTCCAGATAAGTTAAACCTTTGTGCTGTTGAGAACGTTTTGGTGGCAACTGCACAGGCAATTCTCCATGGAATTCAGTTAATTTTGCTTCCAAGACATAGAATTCATTATATCGCCTTCATGAGAGGGAGAAAAAAAGGGAAATTATACCTTCATTTCCCAATAAAATTTAATATTACATTTAATTAATGTGAAATGTAATAAATCTTTTTAATATTTAGAATATTTTGCATCAAGAAAAACTTAAGGTGTTATGTCAAAATTATTTCAAAATTTTTATCAAAACAGTTTCATTATACCTTATTCTCAACACAAGATATTTGTTAGAACAATTTATATATCATAATTTCATTATCAAGCTTTTTATTAGCTGATTTCAGTTAAATGATTTAAAATAATCTTTTAACAAATAAATACATGTTTTTAAAATTGAACTTTTCTTTTAGGGGAAAAAAAATACAGAAATTATCAAATTTTAATTAATGGATATTAATATAATGTTTTAAATATAACCAATTAGCAACCATACAAACCTTTTCTACAGTCCAATGTAAATCAGCAGGGTCATCTACACAGAAAGAAAAATTTAATGTTAGCATAATTGTATAAAATAATCCTATTTCTATTTTTTATATAACTCATATTTTTCAGTTACCATATACACTCAAGAGCCAAAACATTATGACCACCTGTCAATAACGAGGTTGGCCCACCTTTTGGCGCGCAACACAGCTTCAACCCGCCGTGGCATGGATTAATACCACCACTTAATACCAGTTAAATACTACTTCCACCTGATCACGTGCCTTCCACGTCATCCAGGCGAGTTCATTGCAAAATGTAGGGGTGGTCATAATGTTTTGGCTCTTGAGTGTATTATGTATATAAGTAACCATAATAAACCATATAAAAGTATGGGGGTTGACTTATTTAAGGATCTGCTATCTCACAAAAAACATTATTTTTCCATTAACCAGATGCAAGTAATAAATTGTAAAAAATAAGCATAATTTTATTTCTTTTGTTTACATTTCTTAAGCTTATGGGGAAAAAAAACCAACTAAAAAGATACTGATACATGATTATAATAATCTACTAATGATTAAAAAAAAAAAACTACTTATATGAAAAAAATATTTATTAAAAATTATTTATTTTTATTTAAAAATTGTTTATACTATTAGTTTGCTGCATCTTGCCAAAACAAAAAAAAAAATCTGATGTCAAAATTTGCATCAGAAAAGTATGAGAACATACAAGAAATAATGAACACTACAGGAATCTTTTTGCAATTTGGATTATATGCGGGTTTGGTAAATTTTTTTGGAAAAAAAAAAAACATTCTCGACATATAGAATTATTTAAATTTCTGAAGAAAAATAATATAGTAAGGCATAGAGGCTAATAAATTTACCCTGATCTCGAACATCAATTCTTTGCACTTCTATTCGAAAAGTGTGATAATATTTGCAATTTTGGTCCATGCGCATCATCACTTGAGGAATAAAAACTCTCCATGCAGTGAGCTTCTTAAGTCGAGGGTCATCCTCCATCGTGTACACATCACTTTCATCACTCACAGAAGAGGAAGCATCTGTCTTCAAAAAGAAATTCAACTTATCAGTAAGTAACAAATATTTTAATCTAAACCCCTAAAAATACTGACTGACTTAACAGCAGATTAATATCTATAAACAAACACCTCTAGTAAAATTCAGAAAACAAGTGGGATATTATTTTGTGTATTATGATTTGCTTGAACCACATTTGCATAATAAATATAAGATCAATATTTAAGTATAAATATTCACATAAAAATATGCTCGAATAAATAGTATTTTTTTTTTTAGACATGTACATTTTTTGCATTTAGTAGTTCAGAGTTTGAAAAATATTTAAATGGAATATATACAAATTTATCTTTTTATAAGTATGTTCCTCACTCTCCTCATGATTAAAAAGTACACCCTAAATTTAGACCATTTTCTCCCACCAAGTTAAATGCTCATTGAGATGAATATTGCAAAGTGAAATTACTCATGGGCTTGGGATAAAAATTTTAAATATAAGAAATAATTCAATTAATTAAGTCATATTAGTTTAATTCTTTGAATTCATAGCAACTGTGAAGTTGGCGATCTGTAAATAAGTTCAATTTGCATCCAAACTTGAAAATGATAGTTTTCTTTCACTTTATTTTATAAATTTTCATTAAGCAATGACTTTAACTAAGCAAATCAGAAAGAATTTCATTCCCTTCTCTCATCATAATCACTGTTTAGCTAGCAGCAATTATAATTGACAATGCTAAAATTCATTTAGTGTTAATTAATATTAAAATTAAATTTAGTAGTGTGATAATACATACAAAAACTTTACATTCTTCATTTACATATGAATAGTATGTTTTATTGAAGTAAAACATTTATATAACCAAAGTAAAAAACATTATGCCATAAAAAGAGCAATAATAAGACATCATATATAATATACTTACAAATAAAGCTTCAGCTAAATCAATTCCAGGCTCTTCTTCACAAAGTTGGCCATCATCTGCAATGCACATGTAAAATTAATACAATATCGAATGATAAAAGTTAAGTTAAATTTTTGTGTACAATAATACACATTATAATCCGTGAAAGTTTATAAGTAGTATAATTTCAAAAATAGTGTTAAGAATTGTTTTTATTAATATAGAATTGATAAAATTTATTAAATTTGTTCAAAGAAATCATTAAGTTAATTTTTTGACTTAAATAAATTTATTTCAGATTAATCAAAAGAATTAGTATTGTTATTTTTAAAAACTAAATTTACAAATACATGTTACTATATTTTTAAAATTGTATTTCAAATTAATTACCAACAAGATAGTTTGAGAAACAAAAGAAATTCTATTAATGCTTTATAGCAATTATTAAAAAGTTTAAAGAATTTTAAATTAAATAGTTAACAATTGATTAAAAATACCATACATTATATATTAGTTTTATATTTACAATATATGCTACGGAAACTGATATACTAGTATATTTAAAATTAAATTAATTAATTTTAAATAACAAAAACTAGATGTTAGGATACACTGCTATATATAAAATTTAATGAAGCATTAAACATCAAATAAATAAAAAGCAATGTAACACAAAATAATAGGATCAGCATGAATTTGAATACTTAAAATTTTTAATATTTTTTTTTTTTTTACATACAAAACATTAGCATAAATCTAATGAAAAGCATCAATGACAATAAGAGTTAAAATGTTCATAATATGTAATAATATCCATTTAATATTATATTTCAATTACAAAGCAATTATAAATCTTCTCTTTACATGCAAAAATTAAATTATATGTGCTAATTATTATATTAGAATCATAGCCACACAAATGTATAAATACAAACCAACATGTGCGATGAAAACTCCTTTAATTTTAGTTCCCAACTTAGACATAGTAGATGGGTTAGAATTTCCTTTTTACTACCCCTAAAAAAATGAATCAAATAAGCATTATATTGATGTCTGTGGCATATGCATACATGTATGTATATTTAACTTTTTGTTTAAAAAAAAATTATTTCCACCATTATTTTTAATTCATGTTGACATTTGATTTTAAAATACATCAAAAACACAAACTTACTTTCCTGATGCTTTTGAACTAGAATTGCTAGACCTTTCTCCACAAAGTAAACTAAAATACTGAAAAATATTCAATTTCAAAATTCATATATAAACTAAGCTAGTTATTTAAACTATAAATTGAAATAATAAAAATTATAGATTTTTTTAAACAAAATATTGTTACAATACACATATTTTATAATTGAAGGTTATCAGAAAAGTATTTCAACTATAATATTCAAATGAAAACAATTATATTAATATTTTTAAAAATTAAAATGAAGACTTTTTTCTTAAAAGAAGTAGGAGATCTTCCTAACTTTTTTTTTTTTTTTTTTTTTTGAAAAAGAACTTGTCACACCAATAACGATTGGACAGATTTAATAGATTAAGAATTGCTAAACTGAAAGGTTATTAATAATTATAATTTGAGGGAAAAAATATATTAACTAATATGATTAAAGAGATTTTTTTATTAACAATTTTTCAGGCAAACAATTATTTTTATTAATTCAATTTAACATGACAATTATAACAAATTTCTCTCTCTTCCTCTCTTTTTTTTTTATTTTACCAAGAAAGAATGATCTTAAGAGAAAATAAAAAGAAATGTTGAGAACTAAAAAAAAAAAAATATGAAACAATTAAATGAATAGAAAAAATCAATGTATTGAATCTTGTAACTAGTACTATTCTAATTTTTTTTTAATTTGTATTATAATGACTATACTTGATATTTACCTTCTTATATTTCTGTTAGTTTTGATAAAAATTTACTCTTATTGTTCAAAATAAGATTTTTATTTATGAATGTTAATTTTAAATGCAAGAATTCAGTTATGAAGAGCAATCCTTATCCATATAAATTCATTATACTAAAAAAAATAAAATGAACTGAGGAGAAGAATGAAGTGGAAGTTATTAAATATAATTATAGTTTGAAACAAAATTATGAAATATAATTGCAAATTTTTATTATCATATTTTGGTCAACAATTATATTTTATTAATTCAATGTCTATGCTTGTTTTTAATTACAATGCTGAATTTTTTTAAAATCAGCAGAAATCAATCAATGTCCTATTTTGAAGAAACACTTACCCGATCACTTTGCACAAAAAAAAAAAAAACATTGGACAATAAATATTTTCTAATAGTTTATATGCATGATCATATGCTCGAAATAAAGGAGTTGTTGTTCGAAGCTTTATTACATTTTCAGAAGGTCCAGCAATAACTAAAATTAAGACAAAGATAATTACTTTTAGACTTAAAAAAAAAAAAAAAAAAAAAATTGAAAATAAAAAATGCATGAAATGTAGAAAGTTAAAAACTGCTTTTACTAAACAGTTGTTTAGAAAATGTTTGTAAAAATAATAATGACTTTCTTCGGCTTTCACATTTTCCAAAATAGATATTCATTCATATGGAATACTTTAAATAAACATGCAAAATGGAAGAATTTTTCCAATTAAAAGCCATTACATGATATTATTACTATATAATAAAGTAATATACAATAATACAAGCCTAATAATTTCATGCATTACTTCTATGTATATGAAGTAAAAAATGTGTAACTGCCAACTTTTGAAAAATTGAATTACTAAAATTATATCAGAGTTCATTTCACTTCATTTTTGAACAATCCTCTTATATTTGTTTAATTTATGTAGAAATCAATTTGCTTATTATATCTGGTTTTAATTTTTAGGAAATAGATTTTGAAAATTCTATAAGTTGTAAAATGGATCACAGGAGCATATCTTTACTTCCTTTTTTACTCCAATAAACGAGGGGACTTAAAATTTTTTTTTTTTTTCACTGTCATAAAAATTTACATTTTTAGAAAAAATCCCCCAAAGTTAAATATTTTTGCAATAAAAATAATAAATACATTCCCAAACTTGACAAACTATCACTCAAAAAAAAGTTTTATTGAAATGACAAGTTAAAGGGTTAGTAACAACATTAATATTTAACTTTTATTATTTTATGATTACAATTGCCTTCTTAGAAAAATACGAAATGTAATATAAATTCATGTAAAAATACTTTTCTTAGAATTTCTACCACCAACAATCTCTATTAATTTTTTTCATTTAGAAAGAACTATAAAATTAAATTACTAAAAAATTCACATAATTTCCAATGCATCAATTTGAAAACACTTATAAACTTATGTTCAAAATTAGTTACAAAATCCATATGCCATAGAAATACCCATTATTCTGATTTTTTACTAATTTTAAAATGTTCATAAAGTGGCTTTATATCTAAATCATCTACAAAATATAAACAATCAGATTTTTTTTATCTCACAAAATTGTAAATGTGAACAATGAAATTACAACAGGCAAAAGCAACAATATTTTCCTTTCTTTTGTGTATTTAAAAGTTTTATGATTTTTTAAAAATATTATCATAGTGGAAACATTGTCCACATACCTAACAACCAAGATTTCTATTTATTAAAAATGGATGCTACCAGTATTATTTAATTTAAAAATATGGAAAAAGCTCTTTGAATTTGAATACAAGACAAAATCCACTTACTACTTTTAATTTCCTGGACAATCTCATCATCAAAATTTATTCTATCCAGGGCATGTGATGCAAAGTAAGTATTGTACATTTGTTGAGCTTGTAAATGTAAAGCTTCCAATTCTTCTTTGCTTAAGTCTGGATTTAAAATTCGAGTGTTGAACTCATCTGAAATAAATATTTAAAATAATAATAAATGACTATGCAATTACTAATGTTTATATAAAAAATGAAATTCTTTTTTAGTTATTTTATTTGTAAGAAATCAACAAATCTTGTTAATCAGAACATCTTATTAGTTCTTTTATTTTCTAATTGTAAGAAAAAAATAACCTAACTGAAATGAGAAAATAATTAAAACACCATGAAAATTAATTTTGCAACTAAATTAACAAAAGATTAAAATTAATTTATAATTACACAATTTTTTTTTTAATGTTTTGTACTGAAATCTCTTATTATATAATACAGATATATTTTTAAATATATATTAAATAACATATATGTTTGAGACATACAATTTAACATATAATTTAACATTAATAACATTTAATAAAAAATCCATTAATATAATTCTAAAAAAAAAAATTGATATGTTAGAATGTTCTCTGATTTTTTTTTGATGATGAAAAACATTGTTTTTATAGAAAGAATTTACATGTGCATTATTGTATTATGTATTTATATTGAATTTATTAGAAAAAAGAAGCCTTTTATTTAGTTGAATAATAAACAACAATAATAATAACTAAATAAAATTATAGTCTGGGATATTTTGTACATTAAAAATATCAAGTTGTCAATAATTTTCTGGCTGTTTCATCACAACTGAAAACAAAGACAATTACATTAAGAGAAGAACATTTATTATTTTTTAGATATATTATTTGTACACTTTTTATAATAATTAGATTACTTTTAAATTGTTATTAATATTTAATATTTCAATTATGAACATTAAATTATTATTATTTTTAAATATATTTTTTCATAAATACATTTCTTTACTGCACATATAGCTGCTTATTATGTATATGCTTACATTAATATTTCTTTATCTGAATCGCAAAATACTTTTTAATTTTTTTCACTTCTTCAAACTTAACTTTGTTTTTGAAGTATCTAATACCTCATAATTATTTTCGGATATCTACTTATAAAATTGGAGGTTAAAATTATGACAGATGCCAGTTCAAAAATTGATAATTCTTTCATTAAAAATTTGCATAAAGGCAGTTTTCTTGAATTATTGAATAATCTTGAAAATTCATCAAAATTAATTATACATGACTATAAGAAAATTTATAAAAAAATCTTGTTACGGAATCCAATTTTGTTTTGCAAATGTATTTTACACTTTCGGAGAAAAGAAAATATAAAGGTAAAAATATATAATACTAACCAACACTTAAATGAAACTGAAGAACATTAAGAGAAGATTCTTCTTTCAAAAATTGCATGAAGACATATAATAACCTTTGATCTTCTAGAATTGTTTGGAAATCAGTATAAAGAACCTAAAAATTTTGAGAACTAATAAATTGAAATGATCATTTTAATTAAAAATATGACAACAAATCTGAAATGCATAATGCAATATCTACAAATTAAAAAACCCTTACTGGTCTTTTATTTGAAACATGGGAAGACACAAAATTTGACAGGAATTCCACTTTTGGTAATTTGCTATCTGGTAAATCTGACATCTAAAAATAATTTAAAGTTTGTTAAATAAAAAAAAAAATCATTTTAAAATAATAAAAAATTATGAATATAATAAAAATAACTTACAGGAGTTTTGTCAAAAAACAAAATGAGTAAATGATTGATGACATCCTAAAAAAAAAAAAAAAAAACAATTCAAAATATCAAAAACAAGTATAATTTTTAAATTAATAATTAAAATATGCAAAATCCACTACAATTTAAAAATTTGCAAAGATGAATTTAAAGCTAGTTTAAATATAATTAGTTTATTTGGATAATGTAATTTTTAATTCTGTAAATGATTTAAAATGTTAAAATCATAAAATAGCCCTTTCTTGTACATTTTTCTCCCCAGTAATAATTATACATTAAGTTTATTTTATTAAGTGAGTTAAAATCCTCTGTTAAAATGATTATATCCCAAATTAATCATCTGCTTTTTAATCATTTAAAGCAGCATCCAGATAAGCTTTTAATGATTTTTTAATAATTTAAAGCAGCATCCATCCCAGAACGACAAGCTTATTATCAGAGAGTATGATAACAAGCAAGTCGCTCTCAAGAACAATTATAAACTGGTTTGTCTTAGTGTGGGCAGAACTCCTGAAGTGAGCCAACTGTCCCAGCTCCGCACAAACAAGGGACGGTTTTTTTTTGCACATCACAGGGATTTTTCGGATGCCCTCTTTGATCAACTGTCTTTCACAGCGAGATAATGTGGCTTGTTTCTCAAAGTTAGATAGAACACTTGGAGTAAGAACATCTCTCGTCTGACACCACTTAAGTTAAAGATTTTTGTTATAATTATATACATTTTTTATAAAATACCACACAGGAAAAAAAAAAAAAGATTAAAATTTTTCTTGATGTAATGATTTGATTTTTTACATTCAAAATATTATTTCTAATTGTTCTTTAAAAAATTCTTAAACAGTTACCACATAAAATATCAGATGTAAAGATTATTATTATTATTATGGCCTTCATTATTTGAATGTCACCAACTTTTTTCGATGAGTTGATTATAATTGATTATGATTAAGATTGCCAGCTATTTGTAATATATGTTAGCACTTTTTATCATGGGGGAGCCATTTAATAAGGAAGCCCAAGAAAACTTACAGATCAGCAATAATATCCATCACAGGCAAGAACACAATACCACAAAAAATTTCACTAAAGTTGCAGTTCTAAACAAAATAAATAAAAATTATGGTTAAAATCCACTTAAACGTACATTTTATAATACATTTAAAAATGATGATAAAAAATAGATGAAAAAATGTTATATTAGGAAATTTGTTACAATTTTTTTTTTTAAGCAATTTGTTCACATTCAATTCTGTAAAGATTAAACCACTATGATGAAGCATTCACAATATGAAATATGTATGGCAATGTAATTTTCATTAAAATTTAAGAAATATAATTGAAGAACCAATTCCATATTATTATATGACATTATTGATTTTATATAATAGATTGTCTATGGATATTGAATCAATAGTTCTTATTTTTCTTTTAATTCTTAATCTTCTCATCTCTTCCTTCGATATTTCTTGAAGCATATTTGCTCAAAAATTACAAAAATATAACTCATAAAAATTATTAGAAATAAATTTTCAGGAAAAAAAACACTTAACTTCAAACTAAAAATCTTTCTTTTATTAAAATGAGTTTTCTTTTAATTAATGTAAATGAATTCTATAGGTATGTACAATCCTTTCTTCTTTTACTTTTTAAAATAATTAAAAATGATACATAATAATCACTTTTAGAACATTTCATGTATTAAGAAATTCAACTCCAAAAATAAAAACTCTAACAAACTGTGAAGAGACAATAAACATAGAATTACATATAATGGCTTTAGGCTGGCTACCACTGCCTCTGTGGAAAATGTCAGAAACAGTAACTAAGGAACCCTGAACAAAAACTTTTCAGTATGAACAGTCAGCTACTATGTACTGTTCTACATGCTTGATGTACATTTACACCACATGTTTGATCAATATCTTACCATCTATTGCTATGCAATTAAGTAATAAAAATACATTCTGTAATAAATAATAATTAGATACAAAAATGCATTATCTACCCGCAATTTAAGTATTTCTGTTGAACAATGAAAGGCAAGAGGTTAGATGTGAGTTCCCGCAAATAGCTGAGTTCTGATTGACGGTTTTGCAGAGCTGGATGCAGCTTGTCGCCCAGGAAGCATAATACTGTCTCTTCCATACGTAAGTGAGACTTGTGATACTTCCTGGCCTGAAGGTAGCAGTCTAAGTGCTTACACAAGGCACTGGCTGCTTTCTCTGTAATAAGTTTCACAATATCTACCTGAAAAAAAAATGACTTTCTCAAACAAGTAAACATCAATTTTTTATAGATGATGTTAAGCCAACTTGGATCAGTAAGACGCATCATGAAAGAAAGGTTACCAGTGAAACAACCGAGCTTAAGCTGTTTGGTGTCACTACAACTTGTAACGAGCATTCCCATGGGCAGCATGCCAGGAGTATATATCCCCCTACCTCATACACAGTGATAGGCCTTATGTCTATGAATTTGTAATGCATATACAAGAAATTTTTAATTTGCCATGTTTTAAACCAGACTCTCAAATCATCTCAGCCCTCATTCATTTTTATTAAAATATATATATTAACTTATTTCTAAAAAATGTAACACGAGAACACAACAGCAATTTTAATATACCTAATAACAACCAACAGCTTTAAAATATAACATCAATACCCAAAATTCTAAAAATACCTTTGATTGAAATGTGCAATTGAATTTGTTGCCTTTATTATTCACATATTCCATATTTGATTTTTGTCTTGTTGGGATATAAATTCAATCTACATCACAGCATACATTGAATATTTCTATTGCTAAAAAGATTCAATAATTTTACAACTTTTATTTTGTTGCATTCTGTTCTCTAATTTAATATTTATCTTATCTTAATGGCATACATATTAATATATAAATTTTTTTAAAATTCTTTGTTTAAAGCATTCTTTACTTTGATGCTGTGGGTAAAAAATATTTTATCCATCAAACAAAAACATTATATGAATAAGATTAACTTGATTCTTCACATCACTATATATTTTTTTTATATATTTTATTATACTCTCATATGTTTTATCGTTGTTTTTATCAATAATTGAAAAAGATATTTTCAGTCACTTTAATAAAATGAATATTTAACAAGAATTTTCTTTTTTTCTAGTTCAATCTAAGCATCAATATTATTTCAAAACTGAATTTATTGAACTTTTGAATTTTATATGGATGAATTTTAGAAGGATAAAAAAAAAAACACTATTTTTATTAAAAACCAGAAGGTTAGCAAATATTACCTACACAATAAAATACTGACAAAATCAATCTGTAAAAGAGTTCAACGAATTACAGTTCAGATTGAATGAAAAAAAAAAAAAAAACCCTTTTAAATAAATGAATTTTGTATACATGTTTAGAAGATAATTTCATTGTAAAATATTCTGACTGTTAATAATAATATAAAGGGTACAAATAATAAAAAACAATTTTTTGAAAGGTTATTTTTAAATTTATAAACTATAGGTCTTTTCTTGCATTTATTTGGATATTATATAACAATTTAAATGAATTCATTCCCTCTACGACAGTTAAATTTTAAAAAAAATATTCAGCATTTCCTTATTTGTAAAATATATTGCTTTTTAAAAATTCAAAGAATATTTTTTTTTATAAAAAGTCTAAAAATTAAAAAAAAATTACAAGAAAAGTGAATACTTACTTGTAAAGCTCTCCGTAAAAGACTAGAAAAGAGGAATCTTAAAGACACTCTGATTTCTTGAACAAAATCTTCATCTTTGCTAATAGTTCTAAAAAAATATTGTTCAAAATTAAATAATTTATTAGAATTTAATTTCTATAGATATGTAAAAAAATATTTATTTTAATAAAGTAGTTGTTTAAAATTTATTGTTTCTCAAAATTGTTTAAATTATTTGATATTTTAAATGTTTTCGTTTTGAAAAATATATATATATATCAATTGTACATGAGAGAGTATAAGGCCTTTACTAGCTTGGTACATATCTGAAAAGAAATTATACAAAAATTAAGATTATTTCTCAAATTTGATGAAGTGTTAAGTGCCTGCCTTTATGTAGAGAACATGAAGTATTTATAACTGTTTAATTATGTGAAATGTTTGCTGTCTATTTGCTTTTGCATATTATTATATAATTAAGAGTTTTAATGAAATTCTATTTTAAAAATTGTTATTTACATTGTGTTGAAAAATCCTTTGCACGCATACAAAAAAAAAAGAGCCTTGGTTTTATTTATGTTACATTATATTAAAAATATTTTGATAAAAAATAAATAACAATTCACATCTTTTATTCTATTATTCTATAATGATTTATTAAATACTGGAGGATAAAGCTTTTTAGCCCAGTGGTCCTGAAACTTTTTTTTGATTTCTTACATGGTTGTCTTTTAAAATTGATGGCTCATACAACCTTTTAAAATTCGTATTAAACAAACAGGCTAATGATTAATAAAACATTTTCTGACAAACAATTATTAACACATAAAATGATAAATCTTAATCATTAAATTCAAATAGGATGTATGCATCTGCTTTACCTGAACTAATTCTCTTTTTGTTTGGATTTGTTTTCTGATTAGCATACCTCTCATGTCATTTGCTGAGTCTAACCTGTATTTGGAATTTTTTTATTTTTATTTTGTGCATGTAGTGTGGGGAGTGTTGAAAGTCATTTCACATTCCTAGGTAATCACCAATGGTATCAGCATTCTAAAGTCATTTTTTTGTAACATTAGTATAGGACTGTACCATTTTAGCAAACAATTTTTAAATAGTAAATTAGCATCTCAACATAAATCAAACTGTTAAACTGACACACTCAGAACTAAATTAATTACAAACTTGATTAAATAGGCCTATTAATTAAGACAATTTAACATCCAAATAATAACTAGCATCATTCAGAAAAAAATTCTCATCAAGAAGAAAAATGAGACATGACAAGAATCATAAATAAAAATTTCAACTAAGTAAATGTGTCACAGTCTCTTAGAAGACCATGAACTCTGTTTGAGAACTACTGTTTTAGCTAATTTTAAGCAATATTAATAAAATTAAAATTTATTATTATATATTTTCTTCATAAGTTTATGGCAATTGAGGCAAATTGATGAAGGACTCAAATAACTAGAGATGTGATCTAAAATTAGAAATTAAGTAAAAAATATTTTAAATATCACACAAGTAAGAGCATTTTTTAAAAAATCGATGAAAAATAAATCAAAACAAATTGGAACAGAGTAAAATTTTCAATAGAGTAATATTTAAAATTTAGCAGTAACTTAGACAGATTAAACTGCTTATTATTCAAGAATAATGAGTCCCATTTTTACAATTTTAAAATATCACACAAAAATTTTTTACATACTATGCATGTACAATTATAAGAAAAATCATTAAACACACATACACAAAAAAAACCCTATTTAATATTCAATAAAATTATGATCATTTAATAACATAATTAACATGGTATCATAATAATATGTTTTTTAATAACATAATTAACATGGTAATAAAACACTGCTTAGAGAAATTAAATTAGAATATTTACCTGTACCAAGTATAGATATGCTTTTCAATTACAATTTCCAAAATCTGAAATAAACAAAAATATTGCTTAATATTACACCAACTAATAATTTTTTTATTTGAATATAAATGAAAGTTAATTAAAACAATACTTAATACTAATAAATGTTTTAAATAAAACAACACTTGTTAAAAGTTACTTTATTAATTTTGAAAGGAAAAAAAAAAAAAAATGCAATAATTTATGACATTGTTTTTTTTGTAGATGTAATCATGGTAAATGTGGTTTTTATGCTACATATGTGCCATAGCAAAAAAAAGGCTACTGTTGAAAATTCTATATTGTCTATAACATGTCATTATAAATTATTAATAATAATCTTTTTTTGCAACAAATCTGCAAATTTAAATTATCCTAAATGTTGCTAATCAATCTGCATCTGTGCAGTAACACAGACTTAACTGTTGTGCCTATCCATATCACAAGAATATGTTATAATAAGAATTATGAACTGTTTGTACACAAGCAATTGCCTATTCCATATCACAAAATTATGCGATTTGAATTAAAATGATTGTAATAATATAAGATCCTCTAAATATGAGGTAATTTGCTTTCTAAATGTAAATAAGCATATTGGTATAGAAATTAACGAAAATAGTGACCTGAAATAGTGTTGCAATAATGACTGAAGGAAAATGATCCAAAACTATTTGAAAAAAAAAATTATCAATGATCAAAAAAATGATGAAAAAAAAAAAAAAAATCAAATATGTATATATAAGAAATTTAAATTACTTTAATGAAATTTTGTATTTATTATTTAATTTCTTTTAAAAACATCTGGGCTTTTTTTTTAAATGCATTTCATATAGCATACCAACCAAGTATACAGATATATCAAGGATTTAAAAGTAAGTACCACTGAAAATTTATCAGAAAGTTATTTTTTTAATGTGAAAAAAATGTTATTACTTCTTCTAAAAGCCTGGTCGATTTCCTTTGGCACTTTCAAGTTCATCCATGGCTTTGCAGTATAAGCATTCAGTTCAGGACAGTGACGTTTACAGTCTATAATGCCACATCGAGAACACACTGTTCGCAACTTGGATCCTGCATTTTCCTTTACGAGACAATATATTTAGATTAATAAAAAGAATATAGACACTTTTATATAGACCTTGGCAAACAACAGAATTTACATATGGCATTAAAGTATATACATATTTAAAGCAAATCAAAAGAATTTATGAAACAACAAACTTTAATCTTTTTACAATCATTCAAATTTTTAAATAAGTAAATAAATACAGATTTCAGAGAAATTTAATAGTAAATTCAAAAATAGAGTAATACACAAATTATAAAATCAAAGATATCTTCTTTTAAAAATTACATGAGGTTTATCAAAAGAATTTCAAAATTAGAGTGCTGGTGCTTCAACCTAGTTATAGTCCAACCAAAATCATGGACAAAATTGGCAATGGCCAAGTTGGACACAATCAAACAGTGTTATCATAGGATAAAAAATGTCATTTAGGAGGGATTTCAGCAACAATAAAATTTTTTTAATATTAAAATTAAAATTTATACATATTTAAATTTAAAATTATATATATATATGAATTTAAATGAATTATTATATTTTAAGAATATCATCTAATATTTAAGAAAAATTAGATGATATTACACACTAATATACTTTTTTCCTTCAAAACAATTTTGTGAAGCATATCCGACTAGCTAGTAATTGATTCATCAGTTTTCAGTGTTAAACTGGATGCATACCATTTTGCACAATCCATGGTCAGAATATAATTAATGCATGATAATCAGATTGCATGTATAGTAATGCTGTGTACAGTTAATCTTGAGCTTATACCTGCTCTTTTCTCTAGATGTCACAGTTTTATAATTGGATAAATAAGACAGTATTTTTTTTGATTAGCAAGGGATCATTCCTTATGAGTTTTTAAAATGAGAAAAAACCATCGATGCAAATTTTACAAGTAACAATGCAATGTTACAAAATTTTAAAAGAAGCAGGATGGTGGAAGAGGCTAGAAATTAGGAGAACATAAATTGGATGCTTTATTATAATGCTGCAGGGGTCTGATGGCCGAGTTGCTAGCGTTCTGGCACTCGGTACCACAGGTATCGGGTTTGAATCCCAGCTGTGCCATGGATGCTTGTAGTGGTTTGGAATCCACTTTATACCATAGGTCCAGTTCTAATAGGATCGTAGAGCGTTGTGAGGGGTAGTGTTACTCGCCTTCAGTAACATATCTTCAAAACTACATGTGCCCTCTGGATAGTGCTAAATGAGCAACAGCAGTGCAGCCCTTTATGGCATAAGGATTAACTGTCTGTATTACAGCTGCACTAGAATATTATAATGCTCTACACATCCATCACTCATTATATATAGGAATTTGGATCAAACATTGACATTCTACAGTTTCTAACTCTACAGATTTTTTGCTCATATTTTTATAAATTTAACTTTTTGAAAGGTCTATAATTTCATGTAATATAAAGATTGAAGAAAATTTACTGCAAGACTTGCATGTGATCGTACAAAAGATTTACAGAACAATAGTTTTTGAAAAGACAAGTTTGAATAAAATGTACTTTTATCAATTATTGATTTTTAAAATTCTGGTTTATTTTTGAACATATTTTATGCAAATTACAATATTGGAATAAATATAATTTAAGAGAATAAGTACAAAATTTAATATCTGTCACACTTAAAAACATAATTGAACAATTTTCATTAATGAATAAGTTAATAAACTGAAATTTACTTTTTTGCCTCTTGAAAGCTGATATAAAATTCGGTACTCGATCCCTTTTTCCTGTAAAGATCAGATGAAAATATAAAAAATAGCTTGCAATATTTTTAATATATTGTTATGAGTAAAACATATCAATAGTGATTCTTTAGCTTTATTGAAGTGGGAGTACCAGATGAAATTATTTCAGAGTTAAAAATTATTTGTATGAACAACAATCAAATAAGCAGGATTTAAAATAAGTGACTAACCTTTTTGGTGTGTGTGTACATATATATATATATAACTTTTTAAAATCATTAAGGAGATAAAGACAATTTAATCATTTAGGTATTTGAAAAAGTAGTAAAGGAGTTAGGTATTTAAATAATATACTAAAAATTTATTATTATTATCAAAAATTAAAATTCTTGTTATTATAATAATTAAAGAAAAATAAATACCTACATATCACACTGTTTTAAGAAAATTTACAATTTCATGTTGTGTTTCATACATTGCTTGGCAATTGATATGCATGCAGCTCAAGAGTTAATAAGTCCTACCATAAAAACAATGTTATGTCTTTCCATTTAATAACAAATAAATCAATTAAAATTTAAAAAGGCTTAAATAAGCAAAAATATTAAAATAATTGAGTTATGTTCATTATTTGATCATAGTTACATCTTAAACAAACGAGTTTCAAAAAAATTATGCATTATTATTTAAGTTTTAAAAATTATTTTGTAGTAAGAAATATATTTAAGATAAAGCTCAATAATCTAAATACTGCAAAAATATTATAATCAGATATGTAATACTTGTTTGATAAATCATAAGCTATATTTTTTCCCAATTTTAAAGCAGCATTTTTTAATTACAGGATAAATTCCATTTTAAATTGAAAATCATATTATTTTCAATGCTTCATTATAAATTATGATCAAGTACTCATAGATGATTTTTCAAAATTAGCTATTGAGAATAAGTTACAAATTCAAGATGAGATTAAGTCAATGCGTTGGAGAGCTTAAGATCTTTAGCATACCCAACAACTGCTGTCGCCCAGTTCCGACTGGCCACGACTGTCTAGGCAAGAACACCTCCATCGCATTAAATCTTTTTCAATCCTGGCTGCCCCCTATGTGGTTCAACAGACCCAATGAACAGAGACCACCTCCAACGATGTGCGGTACTGACGGCGACAGCGCTTTACTGGCGTGCGAGAGAACTTTTTTAAGGCAATGACCCGGTCATCTTTGCATTTTTTTGGACGTTTATTCTTTTGTATTTTTTTCCCTTGTTATTTTTGTTATTATTACTATTTTTATTCTTCTTGTATTTGCCTTGCCATTGGAAATAAAAAAAAAAGCTATTGAGAATATTAGAAAATTTTATTTTGATAAAGTTGTATTATGTTTATGTCAAAATCATAAGATTTAAGATATAGTAAACAAATTTTACACATTGATAATCAAATGCATTTTTATAATTTTTAAAAACAATTGTTGCTTATTTACGATCAACATTTAACTTTTTCTGTTCTTTTGATTATTACTTCAGTTATTAGTGAGGAAATATCATGACACTTTAGACCATATCCAGTACTTTTTCAGATTATAAAAATCTTTTTCAATCCTTTTAATATTTATAAGTTGATCAAATTATATATTAATTTTCCTCACATTCAACACATTAAAATAACTATTTACCTTATTAAGAAATGAGTTCCGATACATCCTAAAATAAAACTGGAAAAAACAGCCAAACCAAAAGTACTATAATGAAAAAATATATGAATACATTTAATTAAAAAATTAAATAAAATTAATTTTTAATGTAGCGGATATTACAGTTTTCTTACTCGGCAATAATTACGAAAGTACAAGACAGAAAAAACACAAATCCAAACACTCCCACAAAATACTTGTCTTGTACAATATGTTTGAAAATTGGCATTCCCTCATTTTCTTCCATACTTCAAATATTTATAAATTATAACTTTTCATTGTTCAATATATTCTTCTAATTAAAATATTTATAAATTTAAATAGTTTAAATTAAGCATAAGCAAGAGGAACTATTAATCCCATTCATATCTGCTATTTACAAATTTCCATCTCCGTCAAAATAACAAAAACATACATTAGTCACATTTTTCAGTTGGTTACAGTTATTAAATATTCAATTTTGTATTCAGTTTTTTAATTTGCCAGAGGGATCTCCTCAGTAAATAGACAGTTTAAAATTTTTTTTTTTTTTTATTAAAAATCTGATTTTGATTCGAACTACGATCCAATTTTTGTAGTACTGTGATAGGTCCTTTATCAACAGTCTATCCTAGAACACATAAATTGGTCACAGTTCTAGAGAGCGTCCGTTAGAAAATATTAATAGTGCAATGCAGAGAGCGCTTCCTCTGTGCTTATCCTTAGC